>OX465106.1:5000-75000 GCA_949987565.1 Luidia sarsii | reverse complement strand
TCTGCTGTGCTTTGCTGTGCTCTGCTGTGCTCTGCTGTGCTCTGCTGTGCTCTGCTGTGCTCTGCTGTGCTCTGCTGTGCTCTAGTGTGCTCTGCAGTACTCTGCTGGCTCTGCTGTGCTCTGCTGTGCTTTGCTGTGCTCTGCTGTGCTCTGCTGTGCTCTGCTGTGCTCTGCCCTGCCCTGCCCTGCCCTGCCCTGCTCTGTTCTGCCTGCCCTTCCCGCCTGCCTGCCATGCCCTGCTCTGCTCTGCTCTGCCCTGCCTTGCCCCGCCCTCCTCTGTCAGCCCTATTCTACTCTGTACTTTCCCCTTTCTCCTCGTGAATCTTTTGGAACAGTTCCGTTTATTTTTCTTGCTCATGCCTAGGTACGCGGAGTCCTACTCTGCTTCAAGGTCAGTCAGCTACCGAGAGCCGTACAGAACCAAATGTGGGTTTTTAGGCTGGAACAGATGCACCAGATACCGGTGAGTGATGTTGGATTCTCACTGCCTAGGTCATGCGCCTTTTTCTCGTTTTTCGATCTCCCTCTTCTTCCCCACAATATTATTGTTTGGCCAACACTGTGTGGTATCATAATTGGGGTGAGAAATGAATCCCAAGCCCAAGCCAAGCCTAAGACTTCAAGTGTCTAAATTACTCTGCACATGTAAGGAGTCTGGGCGCTCTGTTACTCAAATGTTTTGAGCAAAGTTGGTTGAACTGGGTGAATAGTCCCTGACATTTGTTACTGTGCAGGTTAATTATTGGGAATTTTCGTTTTTCCATTTCGTTCCAAATGGTTAAATAAATATATTAGGGCTTAATCGCCGGACCTGTGGCATATATACGCTATAGGATTCAGTCGCGTGAAAGAGGCTGTGCTGCATAACGAGTGCTATAAAGAACTTGCATCGCCTGTTCAAGTCTATAGGGCTATATGCCTATAAGTATAACGCGACTACAACTGAGTCATTTAACCACGGCTTAAATGCGCGTAAACATCTCCCAAAGTACCACATGTTTACATAATGCCTCGCGATGATGACTGTTAGATAGGCCTATTAGAGAACTGTTTTCTCCACCCTCTGTCAATTCGTGGTGTTTCTTGGAAGGCCCGAGGAAGAGTTGGCAAGCTAAAGTGGTCGGCGAACCATCACGAAGAATAGAGAAATGTTTCCGTCCATGGGATTATTTGGATCCCACATTGCACCGTTTGGAATTGTACTACAGTGTAGGTGTGTGTGCTCGAATTTGGTCATTTTATCACGAGCAAAATGAATAGGAGAAGAGACCACGGTGTTATGCAGAACGGATACGGTATATCCCCAACACAACGTGATAAACACCGTTATCGTCTGACAGAGGATGCTAACAGACCAAAGTTCTTTGTTATCTTAATCCTATCTTATTCCAGACCACAATTTCCCGTTTGACATGCCAAATGCGGATACAATAGGCCTATGCATAAAACACGTTAGAAACAGCCGCGCTCTACTTGCAGGCATGGATCTAAATAGGTACTCACAAGGTCGAAAAACTGGCAAAACAACCACATGATCGCTCGGGTATTGGTCTTTCCCTTTGGTCAGATCTGTCGACCGTTATATCAGGAGAAGGGAATGGGGAAGAGGTGGATCACTTTACTAATATTTTATTGCAAAGGGTTGTGTTTTTTGCGATCATTTTTTTCTGAGGAAATATTACAGATGGGCACGTACTATTTGCGATCGGTGAGCGGATGTGGCTTAGGTGTTGCTCCAAAAGTGAGGTTTCAGCTGACATCGTGATGACTTGCCCTGACTTCGTTCCTTAGAGAAATAAACACGGCCCATCGAGCTACCCGCCAAGCCACTTCAGCCCGCTTTACACGAGAGCTGAAAACGGGGCTCCCGTGCTCCCAGCAAAGCTTCCAAAATGGCGCTTCTGCTCTAGAACGATGCAGTACTATTACTATAATAATATTAACGCGCGCTTGACAAGCTTATGGATTATGAGAGCAACACTGGTAAACCAATTCACCGTGCAAATTATGATAAGCCTAAGCCACAGATTACCAACAGACGGACAGTAGCGGGCGCTAGACCGTAATTTCATGGGAGCCGCCACTTTAGGGAAAATCATAGACATTGGGCCTATTGGCCGAGATAGGACCGACATATGACGCTTAACCACCGTCGTTGAGCTATGCTGGTACCCCGTAAATTGTGTGGGGACTATACAAGGACGTGTTTTGTAAACCAGCGTAGGTTAGGGATACGGGTTACGGTTAGAGTTAGAGTTCGGGTTGGGTTAGCGTTAGTGATAGAGTTAGGATTGGGATTAGGATTAGGGTTAGGTTCAGGATTAGGGTCGTTAGGGTTAGGATTAGGATAAGGGTTAGGGTTGGTTCGTGCTTGTGCCTGTAACTACCTGAGAAATGAATGAATGAATGAATGAATGAATGGGGGAGGCCTCAGCAAAACCTGGCTTCTCGCATGCGCACTTATAGCTTAGCCACGGTGATTACGTCGTGTCTTACGTCGTGACGCTTATATGCCTCAGTCTATAGGCCTACATAGAGTTCTATGTAGTAAACTAGATCGTCGACTCCTGGCCCTATGCACACCCACAGAAAAGCTCTTGTGGGGCCGCCCGCCATTACTAAGATAGGCAAAACTCCCGCAAATTACCCGGATGTTACATTAGGCCTAACTGGCGTAGGGCGGGCTGATGTGATGTTAAAGGTTATATGCAACTCATTATTTAATTCTTTTTTATTATATCAGTAAAATATCCATGCAGTTTGTCCTCAAACTTTTGGAAAGAGGGTAAAACAATCATTTAGGTTTGGAAGGGGAGCAGCCAAGCCCCCGTGGAGGCCGTCCTTGGTGACGTCATAGATTGACAACCCGGTCCATTACCCTTGTCTAGGAAGCGTTATATCGTATGTTCCTTTATACAAGTAGCCAGTGCACTTTTTTAAAAGAACCTATTTCAGGGGTATATATTGAGAAATTCGTTGACACGCCAGCCAAGTTTGTTGCTAAAGATTGTATAGCGATGGAATAAACGTGTATTTATTTCGTGACGATCCTAGAATAAAGCCGCATGTAACCGAACACGAGAAAATCATACAAATTCTTAATTGCAATGTCAGCAACGCAATCAGGGTAATATCGCAAAAGTTGGCCCAAAACAATCGAGGTAAAGCGGTTTTAGCAGTGTTGACATTTGGAGTTACGGTGAATTTATTGTGAGACTTTAAGTTAAAACTGAGTTTCGACGAAACCGCTTAGCGAGATATTTACCAAGTTAATTTTTCCAATGTCCGTTCAAGTTTAAGATGGCAGGCTCCATGCCATTTCACTCGGGCGCCCGCTATTGTCCGTCTATATGTTATATATTTATGACCGTTTTCGAAATGAAGGCTTATGCTCGGGCTCAGGCTCCGTCTCCGTCTGCCAAAACCTGAAAATCCAGGATGTGGTTTGTTTCCGAAACTGAAGGTTTGTTGGCTTGATAGGTACAAAGTATTCACCAAGAAACTGGGGCCAAATGCTAGTTTTAACGAGTGGTAAATATGAACGACGCCTGTGACATATCGTTAACGGCCATGTTTATGGGGAAAACCGTTGGCAAAATGATTATACATGTATATATAGAGCCCTCGGGGCGTGGCGTCTTGAATCGTTGGCAAAGTTGAGCGCGTCACGGCACACGTATACAAAAGCAAGTTAGTCGGGTCCCCTGTAGCATTACGGTATCCTGACGTCGATTTTGATATGCGCTGTCCGTCTATAGGTTAGAATTATGTATCTGTGCTGGCTGGTATCATAAGCTTATGGCTTCAAGGATAATCGTAAAACACGAACAGAAATAGCAATATAGGAAAGTTTGCGGTGAACACCATGTATCAGGTCTCTTAAAGGAAGCGGTGTGGTTCTGAAAAGAACCTGAGGGTAACTCGGCGTTTCGACCAGTATGCTCTGGCCGTCATCAGGAGAAAGAGCATACTGGTCGAAACGTCGAGTTACCCTCAGGTTCTTTTCAGAACCATACCTCTTCCTTTAAAAGACCTGATACATGGTGTTCACCGCAAACCTTCCTATATTGATTCACCCACCATGCAAAGCCTTAAGTCTCATTTAACAGAAACAGCCATTATTTTATCAATTTATTTCTTATATCAAAAATTAGGTGGGTCTGACATTTAATTCCTAATTATTACATTCTCCTAATTTCTGATGTTTTCATTTTGGTCATGTTAGTATTAGTAAGCAGTTTGCAACATCTTTGCATACCAATCTTATTTAATTCTGACAGACAGCGCTACCGCCTCGAGTACTCCCGGGCCTATCGTGTGGCCACGCGGACTATCGTGCAGTGCTGCGAAGGGTGGGCTGCAAGTGGAAGTGACGATTGTCTCCGACGTAAGTAATCTGGAGCTCAAAATGTTTGCCACCTTCGGCCGAGAGAGGGTGCTATTCAGAGTAATTTTTGGAGGCAAGTCACCAAGAGAGGACGCTTCAATATGGTTCAAAGGGTGCAGCACACTAAGTCACACCTTTCCAATCAACCACCTTACTACCAAACGGAATCACTTTTGTAGTCAAATGGTGCCTCATTAAAAGCTCTCAAAATGTTCAATGTCGACAAATCCTGCAACATTGAACCCCAGGTTATCTTAAGTGATTGTATTCTACCATATACATGTAGACCTATCAGTGAATTAGCATGCAAAGACCCTGTGTCATACCCTAAATGATTCCGTCACTTTCTTGGGTGTGGGATGTGGCAACTCATTTCAGGAGTGTCACCGTCGATGCTTTTAGGAAATGCAAGGTTATGAGTGCTCGTTAAGGCGGGCATTTCCTCCTTGGTTTGTCCTTCAATCCAAGCGCAATACCATGCCCGGAAAACAAAAAAGGTTACACGGTCACGGCCTCTTAACTGCTAAGGTGGTGACCGTGACCTTGGTATATTCGCGGCTCACACCATTCTACATGTGCATGACTTTTATATATCTTCATGATATAGGTCTACTGCTGTTTATGAAGTTGGAAAGATATCATCAATTTTATTAATTAAGTTATCATTAATTTTCAATGGTGAAGTGTTTGAAAGAAACCATTTCATAAAGTTTTGAGAAGATTTTACACTTAAACTATAAAAAAAAACTTTGTATCGTGAACGGTTTTTGGTGTTTATCTTACATTGCAAGCTGGACGTAAGATTTTAACTTTCAGTCAAAAGAAATTAAAAGAAAGGAAAGTCAGTACCCATTAGGGGAAGGAAACTGTCCTTGTATGTCGCCTAAATCTATAGATTAAGAACAATGCAGACTGTCGCACTGTTTACACCATTAAGGACGATATGAGAAAGGGTCGCCTTCCGCTATCCTTTCCCCAAATCGCCTCATTTAACGCCCATGAGATCTGTCAACCTGCCGCGTCCAATGCGTGCCTGCCACGCGGAATCGTTCAGCGGAGCAGCTGTGCTACGGTTGACTGCCGTCTATCGGCCCGCCAGCTTGCTCTCGTCAACATCGACGCGTACGTGCCGCTCGTTTTCTTTGAGAGTCCGGAACCCAGATCTCCGTGTCCGGACTGTCGGCGATTTTTGTGCTCCTCTCCGCCGTCCACTCTCCACCCTTGACCAGACTCAGGAACCTCTCAAGATGCTACTGAAGGAGTGCGTCTTCGTGTGGTGCTTCTACTGTCTCTTGTTCCTTCCCTTCTTCCTCCTCAATTCCACCGTCTTGGGTCTCAACTCCACCGACGAGAATGCCTGCTCGCAAAATGAAACGTAAGTCCTTTAAATCTACTAGATCTATCCAGTGAAAATCAGCCCAGTGCCCAACCTAAAAACTTTAGGAAAATAAAGTTACTCGGGTAATATAGTGCCGAATATCTTTATTTCTATGCTGATATGTTTCCCTAAATTAAAGAATGCTTAAAGTATTGTATAGGAAATACAGGTGCAACGCGCTTGCAATGAAGAATGAGTTCCAAGTTGTGAAGTCACTCCTCCATCACAGATGGCTGATATTATGCTAAGCGAAGTAGTCGTGTTCACAAGCAGTAATGCGGTTGCCCTGTGCAAACCGTGCGGAGTGGCTCTGTATGCAGGATTCAATCTAACTGCTACTTAATTATTATCGTCACAATAACATTTGACCCAGTGAGGATAACAGAAATCTCAGGCCTACGTTCAAACATCAGCCATAATTTTTCATGTGTTCAACTTTCTGTGTTCAGTATTGTGTTGTTTTTTGTCTGTGCTGGGCGATGCAGGTCTATCATGACGTACATGGAATCCTACCCCGTCTCAAGGTTGAAATCGCGCCTCAAGTGCAACAAGAAGGGCCGCAAGTGCTTCACTAAATTTCGGTAGGTTGTAGTTGGCAGTAGGATCGGGTAGGCCTAGGGAAAATCCTTACTGAATTACATTCTCACAGCAAAAATGTGAACAGTTTTCCACCAGCACATGTTACGAAACAATTAGAGGAGAAGAAAGGTTGTCACCTGGCAAAGCTCGCCACTCATTTTATAATCATGAGGTCATGGCTGGGCACCAGCCGCTATACCAATTCGATCACATGACCTTTTACCAGCTTGGTGGTCAGGTGGTTTAGGAAAGCATGAGACGTGGGTTCGAATCCCGCCTTGACTGCCTGTTACAGACAATTGGTCACATCGCTTACTGGACGCTTACTTATAATAAATTATTTTAGTGTTTAGTCCCCGAGCGTACATCGTCAATATTTCTCTGACAGTCTAGGTCCATGTTTATGACGTGGGATGCCGCGCTGTTTGCAGATGGACAAACGGGGAAGTTGATAGGGTGCAGAGGATTGATTTGAAATGGAGCAAACCAACAACCTGTTGATGGGAATTCTGTCAGTTTCAAGCAAATTTGGAACTCTAAATGACGGGTTTACCTTTGCTTCTAGGGCCACATAGGCCACGAATTTGGTGTACTATTATACCCTGTATAAATAGGCGTCGTCTCTGAATTTAACTTCAGTTTAATTCTTCAGCCTGCACATTGTGTCACGGGAGATAAAGGACATGCAGGCTTGTTACCACTGTTCTGAATGTAGTTGTATGCAGGCGACAAACTGTGTGCCCATACATGATCTTGGAATTTGTACGGACCATTGTACACACCAATGTACTGTATGTAACTTCGCTTCGCTCCCTGTGAAGACGTGGTGTCCCTCCACGGTCACCCTACATCATGTCTTTAAAAACTGACATAATTTCTCCGAGGAGACTGACAGTTTCCTGATTGTGGGAGTTATGACTTGAAATGGCACACATATCTATATGAAAAGACTCGCAGCCGCTAGGAACCGGCTTCCATACACAGTGTACAATTGGCAGTAGTAGCCACTGTGCCTGTACACCTCACACGCCTCACATGACCTACTGAAATGCGCGACACTATCAGTGATATCAACTACTCCTTGTGTTTCCTTTCTCATAGTACCGTATACAGCAGGGCATACAGGGTACAGTCGCGTGAAGTTGAGGCAACAGTCGTCGAATGTTGCGAGGGTTGGCTGTACGGAGAAACGACCGACGATTGTTTGCAGCGTAAGTCGACAGACCAAGTCATCAGTTTGCTTCCGAGTTTATCTTCAGGTGGACAGTGCAATCTCATAACACTCTCTATTCGATTTAGTCCTTGTTCGTTATTAAACTCAATTCCCTGTGCAAACCTGGATTACGTAGAGTTGTTTGTGAGATTCTTGTCTACTCCGTAAAAAAAAAAATAAGGCCAGCTATCCAATCTTGCAGATGACGTATACCGTTGGTGTTTGTTATAAAGCTGTCGCCAAAATAACGAGGGCGCCCTTCATGTAATGATGTGTGAGCTCGGCAACCAAGCTCCCATCCCCTCATAAAAACCACCCCCCAAAAAAAACTCCAATCAAACAACTCAAATTACAAACATACGGAACGTATAAACGGCTGAACACTTTCTGCGGACCATCTTGGACGGATCACAACAACTGGGAGGGATTATGGGAGCGTCTCTCTGGCAGGATATCCCTCCGCGGCTCGTTGGATATTGGCGCACTGAACCCAATGCAGATTGATTACCATAGCTGCTCATGCAACCCCCACCATACATATACAAGCTGTTTAGGCCAGCACCGAATTGTACACAAAATAAGTAAACATGGCACTTCCTTGCACGAGTAGAATGGGGGATTTGGAGCAGCTCGGGATGTCTAGCTGAGAGAAGATAACGCAAATCAAACCTGGATGGTTTCCGAGTCACGTGGCCTTACCATGTGACTGCATCCGTCGCGCGACGTGTGAACGGACTGGCGGCATATAAATTCGGCCCGCCGTTCATACCTCGAGAATTTCCACTTTTTTCTGGTTGTGAAAGGAAAGGTCAGGCCCGCTCTGATAGCTATGCGTGGCTTGCAGGTCTTGTGTTTTCTGCTTCTTCAAGTTTGGGCGACGTGGGCGTTGACGTCGCGGGATGCCCACACCTGCTCAGTTTTGCAAACGTAAGATTTTCTTAAAGTCAAAGGTGCAAACTGCCTGCTGAATTCATTGGCCGAAATTCCAATTTTCAAAGGCCTCGATGTTTTGATCTTAGCCTTTAATAAGGCTGGGATGGTTTTAGGTTCCAGCCATTAAGAAGTTAGAACCGTCCTGCTGGGATAGAAACGTCAGGTCCTTCTGAATTTTCAAGATTTTTATTTTGGCCATTTAAGTCAGTAAGCAGTTTGCAACACTTTAAATTGTATGACCCTACTTTTATTTATAGAATTAACCATTTCTGATAATTGTTGTTATACTGATATTCATGTCTATATGCATATCATTAGGCTTTTAATTATTATCTTATACGAGCTTGCATGCGAGTTATGCCTATAGCAGGCTTATTCCTAAGGGGTGCGAATACAAATCCCCATTCAGATTTGGTTTCGTAGGGAGATGTTCATCGCTAGGCCTATATCCCAGTAAGAAATAGTGACTTATGGAGAGTTATCATGACGAGTATACAATTTTCGGATTCTGCGGTATCGATCCTTCGCTGCCGCGCATCTCTTGGGTATCTTGCGTAATCCTATTCTAGAGGGAGTCAGTCACTCAACGTTTCGGACAGTGTGTGCTCTGCCCATCTTTGCGAGTCTCCCGACAGTCTCCTAGCGACGGGCAGAGTGCATACTACCAAAACAGCTCAGTCATCGACTCTTCATTATTTTTATTTCGTATATAAACCATAGCACAAGCATTTTCAATACTGACAGTTGGTGAGTTAAGTCACAGTGAGTGAACAGGGTGGACATACAACATGACAGTCATTGATGACATTATACCATGAGTCTGGATTTCACCGCACAGACAGAGGTCTGAGTCTACGATACTTCATGTTCAATCTCCCTTTGGACTGACTCACACTCAGGCCAGAAAGATATTATGCACATGATGTTACAGCAAACACGTATACCATAATGTATTTGAATCCACCATGCAATCCTTCAAGCATGCAATCCTTATGATCAAGAGCACGGGCTACTCTTTACTCTCTTGGCAATCACTTCCTTGACCCAGTCTCATCACCTCTTCGCAATTCCTCTCCATTTCCACAAAGGTACACGCAATCCTACTCGACCACAGGACGGAGCGGTTACCGGGCCAAGTACTATTACAAATGCGGCCTCTTTAACTGGGGTTCGTGTAGTGGCTATAAGTAAGTGGAAATTCTAAATCCATGTACTGATGTGTTGTGGAATTATTATCAATGGTGCTGTCGGTAGTTTGTAGTGGATTCGTGCTGCCCACTTGAGGTCATACACTAAGTTCACTCCCAAGAGTCACAGAAATGCCATTTATTCAATCCAAAGTTATAGTAGGTCCTATATGATATTATAATAATCTCCTGAGCATTACGAGTACGAAGACAACGGACTTACATGAAGCAAGGAAGGATCGGTGTCCTCTATCATTTTACAAGACATGAGAGACAGAGGACAATGGGCTTGGTCAACAGGTCATGGTTGGGGGAGGTTGGGACTGAAGGTTTTTCAGAAAATTATCAGTGAGGAATGTGTTCAAGATGATTAAATGAGTTGCATGTAATTCAAGTGTACCCAAACTGTCGCTATGAAATTTGTGGTTGAAGGACACAAAACTGTAGATGCTGAAGATGATAAGAAAATCCCAACATTTCTTGACCAATACCAATTTTTTTAATCGGACTTTCTAATTACTAATATAATTACTCCCAACCTACCAGGAACCCCAAATGAGTTTGATCAACTTCCATATACGAGAGAAAAATGATTCTTACTAGATACTGTTCGATTTCGAGGCATCCCGAAAATCGTTCCCACCCATTCGTTGACAGCCATCTCAAGGAGAGCGCTTGAGAGCTATCTAAGATAAGGTGGTGAGAGACACGGGTCTGGAGACATTATGGAACGAAAATCTACGATGTTGGACAGGTTAGGATATGGACAGTACATTCATGGAACCTGAGTATAAGCATTGGCTAGATGACCTTCGAATTATATGTAATAGTTAGACCTTAGGTCATCAGGCCTCTCTAGCTCGCCTCGAACTACATGAACCGCTTATGATTTCCAATCCCCCGCAGGACGAGGTACAGACTACAGTACTCCAGGGGTTACCGCCAGGCAAGACGGTATGTCTTGCGTTGCTGCACGGGCTGGACGGCGCGTCACTATGGAGACAACTGTCTGCAGCGTGAGTCTTTGACAGCCTCTCCTCAATCTCGTCGTGAACTCACGATCTCGCGAGATCCAGCCGTCTGGTACCTTGTAATCACCGTGCGGCGGTGAAGTGGCTTGGGGTTTAGGATTTCTCTTTTTTTCCTTTTGAACACGATATCTTGCAAGGGGAGAAGGGCCGTGTCTGAACTAATTGACTGCGGCTTGGAAGAACACGCACGTGTATGGAGATCGCAATTCCCATAGACCTTGTGTGTGCATGATTTCCGGCCACTGTCATTTTCAGAGTTCACGAGGCGATTGGATCAATCGCCTTCACCAGGTGATTGGAGCAACTTAAAGTCAATACAGAGGTACCGGTACTATGTATCCATTATATCGGTTATTGATATCTCAATTTGAAAGCAGCTGCATTTGAAACCAACTACACGTAGTTGTTTAAAGTTGGCAAGAGCGGTAGAACCTTCAGCCAGGGTTCTCAGTTCCAGTCACATTTTTTTGTCTTGGAAATTCTTCAAAAATCATTGTTTACAACATCCCAGTGAATTTTCCTTTACTTTATTGCAATGGAAAGTCGTTACAAAGAGTAAATATTGCTTTGCGTAGATGAGCGTGTGGTACATTGAGGGTTTCCCCTTTTCAGACATGTTGTTTTGCACGGAAATAAGAGTGTCTGAGTAAGAGTGTATTTCTATGTAGCTGTCGTGCTATTTGGTTTGTGCTCTAAATAAAAGCGAAATGGTTTGTTGTAGCGTTGTTGTATACATAGTTATTGTTATTTTGTGCAGTCACCGCACGGTACGCGCTGATAGTTGATTTCACCAAAAGTTTACGATCCATCTTAAATCGGTCAAGTGGGGCAGATGTACCTCATATGTGGTTCTATATGGTTGACCAAAGTGACGATGAGATCGATTGGACGGAATTGTTCTCAAGAGATTTTACGATGTCTGATCGCCGGACACTCTCAAGCCTCGCGGATCAGGGTTCGTTTTAAATCTTGGGAATATCATCGTATTCCCAGGATAAACAAGGGAATTTGATGTAATATTGCCATAAACCAAATGGACTTTACAAAGCTGTCTTCACCTTGCAAGAGAACTGGTTGGGAAAAACCACGGGACTAGTAATCAAATAGAAATTGTGTCATAATGGCAAGGTTCCAATGGTCTTAAAAAAAGTCGGGATGTTAACATCCTGGTACCCCGGTGGATGATTTGATCTGATATCGCACCAGACATAAAAAAGTCATTTATTGAACTTGGGTTTTATAGGAACAACGTGAAAAGAAAAGATTACATGCCCTAATGACAAACGCACACTTCCTGTGAATGGTAGCGTGCGCAATGCAGCGCCCAAATATTGAAACAGAATGCGGAAGAAACTTAGAAAACAAAATAATGTGGCGCGATCGCCAGGAAGCCATTTCCTTGTCAATTGGTTGCCACTGATGACCACGTGGCGCCGAGGATCTGCAAAGTGTTTGTCGGTCGGTCGGTCGGTCGGTCGGTCGGTTGTAGTTAAGGTTGGTCTTTCAAGTGGTATATCAGTCAGTGTCATTGGTCGGTCGATTGGATGTATGATTGGGTCTGGTTGGCCTGACCAGTTGGTTGGTTGCCATGTTAGTATGTTCTTTGCTGCCTGGCTGATATGTTTGTCTGCTTATTTTCTAACACCCATTCTTTGAAATCTGTCATAGAGTTAGTTACATGAGTAACCTTCAACCAATAATAGGCCTAATTATTATACTGAAACAATAATACCGTACTATCGGTTATATCCGTACACATAAATTGTATATTTGAAACCAATAAGTATAACCTTGCTAACAGTCAGAACTTGGGAAGTGTGCGCGCATCTTCTTCAGGCCTAGGTCTAATACGAAAGGAAACATTTGTTTATCTTAAACACTAACTGTAATGTAATGTGGATTGACATAATAGCGAATCAATGCGTAGCGGAAAGCTGGCAAAATGCAGGCCATATACCAAGTATGTGGGCCAATAATAAAATTGTTTCAGTTTCAATTGGTGGAATTGTTTGTATCAAGAGATTTATATTTGGACCGTAAATGCTAGTCTAATAATTGTTTCCTGGCTTCAGCACGACCTAGAGAGCCCATGGGGATTTCCATTGGAGGCGACACGAGCGTAAGATAGCACCGTCGCCAATACTTGTGGCAAGTCCCTCCCTCCAAACAACAGTGTCGAGACACTTATTGCAAAGCTAGCGTAAAGTCCCAGCAAACTTCCTATCGGAAGTAGGGCCTATACCCTCGACACAGTGATACGAATATTCACAGGCCTTGCTTATAGTCTGATAACACTAAGTTAGTTATTTCAAACCTCATTTTGCCATAAGGAAAAATGCATGAAAAGCAATCTTTGTGGATGGAACATAATCAACAGATTCTATCTTCTCTTAGATTTACGATCACCTTATAACTCGACTGGATAACTCGAAGATGAAAGTTAAGCTTTACTTGCCGCTGCTCACGGACGAGAATTGCAAAATGTGAATTGCTGTCCAGATTTCAGGCTTTTCATGGCGAAGCAGAAAGTCAAGAGACTAGTTTGATAGCGACAGCGTATGTCTTTAATCTTTCCTTTCTGGGTTTTTAGTTCTCTCCCAGAACCGCACAAACCCAAACAACTGAGAAAAATGGTTCATACATTGGTCGTAAATTATTCCTGACTCGAAGGTATGAGCGCTCTTATGCCACCTTAGCTATCCAGCCCTTAGGTGGGTGTCTTCCTCAATAGCTAGCCAGAAGCATCTAGCCATCAACTGTATTTGTTGAAAATAAATGTAAAAATGTACATGGTGTTTACCGTCAACTATTCTCAATCACCTTTCCCTATTGCCTATAAACCTATCCCCAACACCTTGAACTATTCATGCCATTTGATCATGGGATTGTTTTTTGTTGTCTATTATTCTTGTTCGTTTGTGTACGATTTAGCCATCTGCAATTCGAACTGCTTGAACGGCGGGACCTGCACCGCCCCCAACACCTGCACCTGCGCTCCTGGCTACGAAGGTTCCCAGTGCCAGCGAGCCTGTCGGGCCGGCACCTACGGCCGACGCTGCGCCACAGTCTGCCGGTGCCAGAACGGTGCCGCCTGCAACCCGGTCAGCGGCGCCTGTGACTGCCAGCCAGGCTGGGTGGGGGCTATCTGTGACCAGGCCTGCCCTGAGGGTACTTACGGCCAGGACTGCTCGTTCGCGTGCCAGTGCCGGAGTGATACGAGTCAGTGCCAGGCTGAGACGGGGTTGTGTAACTGTCAGGACGGCTGGACGGGGGCTCTGTGCGACCGCCACTGCCCGGCCGGCACCTACGGCTCAGGTAGGCTATCGATTTTGTATTCCTATAATAAAATATCGAGTCCGAGTCCCGAGTTATTCTGGTCATTGAAGCCGAGTCCGAGTCACGAGCCACAGCGGTCACGTCTCTAGCCTGTTCGTTACTTCTATAGCTAGCAAATCGACAGGATAGCGGGAGAGTTGGTCGTTTTGGTTTTCTCTAGAATCACCCAGTACATACAATTTATCCTGAGAGTAGGATGTCCTTTTCTGCTTTAATCTGTGACTGTACGTGCACCACGTAAACTAGGCCATTACATTATTTACCTTCAGTAACGGTAGTGCATTCTGAGCCTCTTCATTGCTTCTTCAAAGATATTATATCAGCACAGCATTACCTGTATTGCTGGACTTGATAATTTGCTAATCTTGACAGGTTCATGACACAGGCTCATATAAATACTAAGTTCTCGAGACACTTTCTGTAGTTGACGTGCTATGCCCCCTCATGCACTTCACCCACAGCTGACCTATTAGAAGTCGGTATCTCCTGCCATGCAGTCAAGGGAGGCGTGTTTATAGCCACATGAACAACATACACAGCCCTGACTGGTATTCTGAATATACTGAGCTCTCCTTTATACAGTGAATTACGAACCATAAGTGTCCCTCCTTTCGATGCAGGCTGTGCCAACGTTTGCCAGTGCCAGAATGGCGCCTCCTGTCACCACGTGACCGGCATTTGTACCTGCTTGCCCGGCTGGGCAGATGCACTGTGTGATCGGCTGTGCTCTCAGGGTCTCTACGGCCAGGACTGCGCCAACACGTGCTCGTGCCTGAATGGAGCCACGTGTGACCCAGAGACAGGTAGAGCGCCACCAATGGGCTTTAAACACAGACCACCACCGACATTAGGGTGGGATTTGGCAGTGAAAACAAAGATTTGCTTCGACTACCATTCTACTGAGCTTTTCCTTGGCAATTTGTAGGTCAGAGTTACACTGGGTGTGGCAGCCGATTTCAAGACAAGTTGTGTAAGTTACGCAACTTACAAATGTTACGTAAGTCTTGCGCCTCAATGGCTCTTTCAGCAATATCTAGCAAAGGCAGCAAACTGTTGCGTACGAAACATTTGAAGTTTCTTCAAATAGACAGCTGGAGCACATGCACGGAATAATCTTCCTAGCAATGAGCCACACAGAAACAGCGTAAACTCGTCTTGGTTAGACCCACCCGTCATAATTCCATGAATATGGGGGAAATAAACGGTTCCCCAAAATACTTAAGATCTCATTAATTCATGTCAAAAATATCGTTTTTAATTAGAAAGGAGAACTTCCCTCTATACTTTGTACACAAACGAATAGGCAATCGTCTCCCCGACATTAATTATGGTTTTTATTATAAGAAATGAAAGTGGTATATATTGCTTTGATCAATGCAATCCACCAGTTGTGCCTTTATTGACAAAAAAGTAATCAGCTGGAATTTACCCACAATTAAAGTAACTCTACATCGGAATGTTGGAAAATCGAAATTCCGATGGTTTTGTCACCAAAAATGCGCAACGATAATAGGTCTTTATAGCGCTGTTATCAGTGACTGTAGCTAAATCTTACTTAGCCACCTGATATTTATATTTATCCGTATCGATTGTTAGCTAAAATTCGTTTAACGCGCCTTATGCACTTGTCGGATTGGGTTAGAATATTAACTGTAAAACATTGTCAAACAAACTGACTTTTGAAAGGATTTGCGAGGCCCCCATCTAACTCTAAGGGCTGGATAGCTCAGATGGGACCGAAGTTTTCTTTGCCATTTGTTTCAATTTGTGAACTTTTGTGAATGATCCCCTTTTGACCCACAGGTCACTGTTGGTGCAGCGCAGGATGGCAGGGGGTTTACTGTTCGCAGCCTTGTTCTGGGACATACGGACTGCAGTGCGCCTTGCTTTGTGAATGTCAAAATGGCGCCACCTGCGACCCAGTCGATGGTAAGTTTCCGATTTTATTCGAAAAATCAATCCCTCTGAAAATCTGGGACCTGAATAACACCGACCTCAAAGGCATTTCATTTTTAATTTCCAGGCAAATTGTGTTGCAACATTGCATGCTATAATGGTATTTTTGATGAATCTGGAAGTATAGATTAGTGTTTGAGCACTCAGTGTTTGAGCACTCAGTGTTTGAGCACTCAGTGTTTGAGCACTCAGTGTTTGAGCACTCAGTGTTTGAGCACTCAGTGTTTGAGCACTCAGTGTTGGAGCACTCAGTGTTGGAGCACTCAGTGTTGGAGCACTCAGTGTTGGAGCACTCAGTGTTGGAGCACTCAGTGTTGGAGCACTCAGTGTTGGAGCACTCAGTGTTGGAGCACTCAGTGTTGGAGCACTCAGTGTTGGAGCACTCAGTGTTGGAGCACTCAGTGTTGGAGCACTCAGTGTTGGAGCACTCAGTGTTGGAGCACTCAGTGTTGGAGCACTCAGTGTTGGAGCAATCAGTGTTGGAGCAATCAGTGTTGGAGCACTCAGTGTTGGAGCACTCAGTGTTGGAGCACTCAGTGTTGGAGCACTTACCGGGTAGTGTTTGAGCATGAGCACTCAGTGTTTATCACGTGGAGCAGGGCATAACCTCATTGATCCAACAAAGCAGCCATGTAACAGGGTCCAGTTCGTGCTACCATCTGGATGAAGAGGATACAGAGAGTGGGGGCAATTTTGCGGGTCTACCTGAGATCAAATATTTATTATTTCCAGATTTATGGTAATTTCTGCCAATCCTGTTAATGTCCCATGGCTCCATTAGGGTTTCTTTATGGTGAACCCACCACATAGCACTTATCATCACTCGGCCAAACAACTACATGTAACTACTCTCAAAGCTCTGCTTAAACTGATTGACTCTCCACAGGGGCATGCGCCTGTGCTCCAGGATGGGAAGGTGACCTTTGTG
The DNA here is from genome assembly GCA_949987565.1 of Luidia sarsii. Classification (NCBI taxonomy): domain Eukaryota; kingdom Metazoa; phylum Echinodermata; class Asteroidea; order Paxillosida; family Luidiidae; genus Luidia; species Luidia sarsii. The sequence goes on along the minus strand of OX465106.1, from coordinate 58,072 downwards.
CCGACCGATGCGTCACCGGTTTTTATGGCGACGGCTGCGGATCGGTCTGCGACTGCTTGAACAACGCTACGTGCGACCACGTGTCTGGGACTTGCCATTGCAGAGCTGGTAAGCAGCTTACTTCTTGGCCGGTCTAATTAGCCTCTTATCATCTGCCGCTTCCTCCTCCTCCTCCTCCTCCTCCTCCTCCTCCTCCTCCTCCTCCTCCTCCTCCTCCTGCTCCTCCTGCTCCTCCTCCTCCTCCTCCTCCTCCTCCTCCTCCTCCTGCTCCTCCTCCTCCTCCTCCTGCTCCTCCTCCTCCTCCCCTTCCTCTTCCTCTTCCTCCACCTCCTCCTCCTCCTCCCCCTTCTCCCTCTCCTCCACCTCCAACTCCGCGCCTCCTCCTCTTCGTCCAACCCCTCTTCCTCCTCTTTCTCCTCTTCCTCCTCTTCCTCCTCCTCCTCCTCCTTCACCTCCTCTTCCTCCTCCAACTCCTCTTCCTCCTCTTCTCCTACTCCTCCTCCTCCAGCCCCTTTTCCTCCTCCCCTCCTCCATCTCCTCCTTCTCCTCCAACCCCTCTCCCTCCTCCATCTCCTCCTTCTCCCTCAAGCCCTCTTCCTCCTCTTCATCAACTTCTTCTTCCTCCTCCTCCTCCTCCTCCTCCAACCACTCTTTCTCCTCCCCTCCTCCATCTCCTCCTTCTCCTCCAACCCCTCTCCCTCCTCCATCTCCTCCTTCTCCTCCAACCCCTCTTCCTCCTCTTCCTCAAACTCTCCTCCTCCAACTCTCCTCCTCTTCCTCCTGCAACTCCTCCCCTCCTCCTCCAACTCCTTCTCCTTCTCTTCCTCCTCTTCCAACTCCTCCTCCTCCCCTCCCCCTCCTCCACCTCCTTCTCCTCTTCCAACTCCTCTTCCTCCTCTTCCTCCAACTCATCCTCCCTTTCTTCCTCCCCCTCCTCTAACTCCTCCTCCTCCGCCAACTAATTACCTCCTCCTCTTCCAACCCGTCTTCATCCTCCTCCTACTCCTCTTCCAACTCCAGTTTCTCCTCCCCTCCTCCTCCTTCAACCCCTCTTCATCCTCCTCCTACTCCTCCTCCAACTCCTGTTTCTCCTCCCCCTCCTCCTCCTTCAACCCCTCTTCATTCTCCTACTACTCCTCCTCCAGCTCCTGTTTCTCTTCCCCCTCCTCCTCCTTCACCCCTTTTCATCCTCCTCCTACTCCTCCTCCAGCTCCTGTTGCTCATCCCCCTCCTCCTCTTTCAACTCCTCTTCATCCTCCTCTTCCACTGTCATCATCTGCTCTCCCATCCATCTACCTCATTCTCCTCTTAAAGAACTGTTTTCTTTTTTCTCCATTCCCTTCCTTGTATACTACACTTCAGCTGGTTTCATATAATATCTTGAGCTATTCCTTTCATCCTTTGATACGGTCATACACAGGTTTCATCGGAGTCAGGTGTGGCGAGAGTTGCCCGGTGGGACAGTACGGCCAGGGTTGTGGCTACATCTGCAGCTGCCTGAATAGCGCCCTCTGCGATACAGTTACCGGGGACTGCGAGTGCACGGCGGGGTTCACCGGATCCAACTGTGGTCAGACTTGTCCGAGTGAGTTCCACTAGACAGCGCAGCCGCCTACTTTTTTAACTCAAGTTTTGTTATTGTTAACTTTAATTAAAATCTGAGACAACTTAACAACGACTAAAGGATAGCACTCGATGAAGAAATTGTTGCTGCAAAATTGTTTGCACTTTTTCCAACTGGTTATTAGTCTTTTAGTATTGTCCTTAAGTTATTCATCAGTTGGAGTAACACAAAGACAAGAATATATTCATGTCCTCGTCTCTTGAATGAGTCAAGGCCACATTATTGATATTTTGCCAGCAATGTGTTCAAAAATACTGTTCCAGACACGTACAGTGGAATGTGTAAACCTCTGTGGGTTGGTCCTAGCATCTAGTATGATGAAGTGCTTGTCACACGTCTCCTTACCGCAGGTGTAAGGAGCAACACTGGGCATACTGGGAATTAAGTATAGTGGTTTCGTCATTTTTTGTTCTTTGCCGAATCTCTGGCAGGTGACACGTACGGGTTGAAATGTGAGGGACTATGCGACTGCTACAGCGGGGACTGTAATCCGGTAGACGGCGCCTGCACCTGCTTCGACGGTTGGACGGGGAACAACTGCAGCCAGATCTGCCCGGCCGGCAGCTACGGCAACGGCTGCCTGGCCACCTGTCTATGCCAGAACGAAGCCACGTGCCACCACGCCACGGGCGCCTGCACCTGCGCTCCTGGTTGGAGGGACGAACTGTGCGACCAGCAGTGTCAGGCCAGTTCCTACGGGCCTGCCTGTGGCCTGGAATGCCGGTGCCAGAACGATGCGTTCTGTCACCACGTGACCGGCGAGTGCCAGTGCGTGGCAGGCTACGAGGGTGAGATCTGCCAGTACCAATGCCCTGGTGAGTGGTGCTTCTGCTGTATATGATTCAGTTTACCATTAAATACACAATGGCACAAACACTTTAAAACAGTCGTCCTCTCTCTCTATTGTCTTTGTATATTCATAAGAATGTACTCGCAATTTTCAGAGTCACACTCCACAAGGCGTGTACTTGGTGTCACCGCAAACCTTCCACTATGGACATTCATATTGATTTTGCGTCGGCGAGAATGTAACTCAATTGGATTTTTCCCCACTCGACATAATTATTATAACCACTGTTAACTCAGTGTTTTGCCTGATTATCTGATTGATAGAGGGGTATTACGGCCAGTCGTGCTCACTTAGCTGCCCGTGTCAGAATGAGGCTGCCTGCCACCACGTGACCGGTCAGTGCACCTGTACGGCCGGCTGGCAGGGCGCCACCTGTGACGAACCCTGCCCAACTGGTCGCTACGGCAACCGGTGCCTCAATTACTGTAGCTGCCAGAACGGGGCCGTCTGTGACCACGTGACGGGGGCCTGCATCTGCACCAGCGGTTGGCAAGGTAACAGTTGCTAGGCAGCCATAACACGGTCTTCCCCATGCGAAATGGAGACTGACCATTTGCAACTCATAAAAACCTTTTTAAAACAAATACACATTTGGGAACAGTTAAGGTTACATTAGCTTCACAATGTAGCAAGGAAATAATCGGTTGTGGCCGCATTGCATTGCATTGTATTGGTGAATTCTTTGTGGATTCTCAGATTAGGAACCATTATCTGGGGGTTTGCTTTTGCCGGTCATAACCTAGAACTGATTCATTTGCGTCTCTTTAACTTGGTGCTGTGAACAATCGTACTCTTCATCCTCCAGTGTAATTCTAGCTAGCCTCACTAAAATTGCCTGGCAAACTCTCAGTGGAATGAAAGCGGAACCTATATTCTTGGTTGTGACCGCCCAAACGCCCCCACAGTAGTAAATGGATATACAGTCATGCGCAATGACGTTGGTAATTACTCCGCGCAGAAACGGAGAGTGGAGAGACCGTTGATTTTGTTCACAAGTAATTAAGCCAGTGCATAGATTGAGAGAATTGGCCAAGTGTTTGCATGTATGGTATTATAATCAGTAAAATGTAACCTTTAGGGCTACAATTACTAATACAATTACCAAGGATTCACTGTTATACAAAGGCGTGGACTGTGAATTACCGTGCAACGAAGGCTGGTTCGGTACTGGCTGCTCCGACGAATGCTTCTGCTACAACGGTGCCCTCTGTCACCACATCAGCGGCGACTGCCTGTGCACGGACGGCTACATCGGCGACCTATGCGAACAAGCCTGCGATCACGGATGTAAGCACAACGTACCTCGTCCTTGTATATTTAGAAATGAAACCGCTTTCAAAAGTGTTGTGTGGAATCAATGCAATTGACGGATGTCCATTTGTGGCACCCTTACCTCCGTGCATGCACAGAATGGTGTTGAACGTCTTTAAACTGATAAGCCTTTCGGAAGCCCATTAATACCACAGTGTCTTTCTCTCTCACAGTAGAATAGCTTATCTTTCACGTAGCTGCCACCATTTCCTTGATTAAAGTGACAATAATCCGTAGGTCCAAACGATATATTCATGATTTCTGTACACAATTGCAGTATACGGCCCCCTGTGCCGTTTGGACTGTGCCTGCCAGAATGACGCCCTGTGCGACCACCGTAATGGCACCTGCACCTGCGGGCCGGGCTGGCTTGGCGAGGCGTGTCAGGCGCCCTGCCCTGACGACACCTACGGCCACGGCTGCCTTGGCGAGTGCACGTGCCTGAACGAGGCCGCCTGTGATGCCACCTCGGGGGCCTGCCTCTGTCGGCCAGGCTGGGTGGGGCAATCCTGCCAGGACGCCTGCTTGCAAGGTGAACGCGTACCGCATCTCGCCTTAGTCTTCGGCCTTGAAATTCCTCCATCAAGACTGATGGCAGTGTAGTGGCACAACCAATGTTTAGGATCTGTATCGGCACTAACTTTTTGAAAAACCTGTTAAGTTTCATATCCCAGCACAGTGCATGTAAGGCCACAGAACAGAAATTACATGCTTCTCTGGTGAGCCTTCTATCTACTGTGTGTGGTGAATAGAAATCCAAACTGCCACTGTCCTATGCACATAACTTCCCTTCAATCTTAGAACTAAATAGAAAGATCTAGTCCCCAAGGTATAAAATATCATTAAAAAAGAAGCAGTACTGTGTGCGGGTGATGGTCTTAATGTAGCAAGGAACATGAATTTCTTACCTGATGCAGGATGTAATAGAAATGACTTTGATGGTTGAATTACTCTGACCATCACGAAAATGCCTGGGAATTTCTGCCAATTAATGAACAACTAGTACAGGTATTCTACTAGTGTACACAATCTCTTAACCAAATGCTTATGATTAAGGAGTCATCACCATTTTCTAAATCAAATAAATGTCATTACTCTCAACCGATCTTTTCTATCAGGCCATTACGGTCAGGACTGCGCCTACATCTGCAACTGCCTGAATGGCGCCTTCTGCCAGCCAGACTCTGGCGACTGCACCTGTGCCCCGGGCTACGAAGGCGCCACCTGTGGGGACGCTTGCCGGCAGGGCCGCTTCGGCCAGGACTGTCGGGAGCTCTGCGCATGCGCCAATGCGGTCAGATGTGACCATGTGACTGGCGCATGCGCCTGCCTGCCGGGCTGGCTGGGCGCCCTCTGCGCTAGGCCTTGCTTAGAGGGCGCCTACGGGCCGGAGTGCGCCCTCTCTTGTCGCTGCAACAACGGCGCCGCCTGTCACCATGTCAGTGGCGCCTGCAACTGCACGGCCGGTTGGCAGGGGCCTTCTTGCAACGAAACCTGTGCCCATGGTTACTATGGTTACCGATGCGAGCGCCAGTGTCTGTGTCAAAACGGAGGACTTTGTGATCACGTCAACGGTAAATATTAATGTTACAAAAAAAACAGCTTAAACCAGCCCACGTATAAAACAACTCGGAAAATTAAAAACACCTTTTTGTAAAAGCAAGGAAAACTTAACTGGACAGGGATTTGATCTCTGTATTATCATGCTTTGAAAAGACAAAAACAAACATGGAAGAGCCGATTGTTAGGCCTATGTGTGCCATAAAAGCACAGTGTAGTTCAGTTACACATCATATAACTACAAGCACTTGATTAACGTTACTTTGGTTAGATCGATCTGACAAGTTAATTGGCAATTCGTAAAATTACAAAAGGCAATATTATGACATGGACTGGGTTCTGGTTTAATGTACCGCTCGATCCAGCTGAGCTATACAGGCCTTATTTGGGGCCTTCCCAAATAAAGGTGGGGAGAGGTGCCATGGCGCGCCAGTCAGAAGCTTTAACCATTAAGCCTAACTGCCGTTCCACAAATCATACCTCTATTTTCATTCAGATGCTTTCACCAATTCGTTCTGAACCTGACTGCATCAGTTTGGATATCACACAGAGACTTTTAATCTCAAACAAACTAAAGAAAAGGGAAAGATGGAATGGAATGGAATCTTTACAATCTCTCCTACCCAGGCGACTGCACGTGCCAACCCGGCTGGATAGGAGTCCACTGCAGCCAACCATGTGACCCCGGTTACTATGGCAACGGATGCATGTCTTTCTCCGGCTGTCAGAACGGCGCGCTGACTGACCACGTGACCGGCGAGTGCCATTGTAGCCCTGGTTGGACCAATGCTCTTTGCGATGACCCATGTCCCACAGGTAACAGGCTTCAGGCACTTTAATATTCTGCGTTATCTAATCTTCTGATAAACCTTGCCAAAGTTTTCTTTGCCATTTCTCAGATTTATTAAAAAGTTCCCAGTCAGTTTTTCCTGTATTTGTTTGACTCTGTTCGATAGACTAGGCCTGAGTTTGGTGGCATTACTATGAGTAACAGTATAGGTACCGTAGTTTGATGGACTAATAGTAGGCCTAAGTTTGGTGGCATTTCTATGGAGTACCAGTGAGTAGGTACGTGGCTTTGGGCCATCCATCAGGGGTGCGTTCACCTTGTCTGCTCTGGATCCTCTTCGCTTATTGTGGCCTTCGTTTCATTGTTCTGTCATCTTAACATTAAGATGACAAAATATATTTATAAATAAATAAATACATGGATACCCTGGGATGGGACATTGAATTTTAGTAAAATATATGTGAAATAACTCGGCCGAAAAATGAACAATACCAGTTCCCGCAATGATTTTCACAATGATTTTCTCCAAGCAATACAGTTAGTTGTTTACACCAGGGTAGTCTGTTCATTTCTCCCTCATTTCCCCCTTTTCTTTTACCCCGAAATTGTTCCCTACCTATTTTTCCGTTGCATAATTATTGATTTCTCCTCCATATTGCTACCATGGATGCAGGTTCCTATGGTAACCACTGCAACCAGACGTGTCTGTGCCAAAATGGCGCCACATGCGACCACGTGAATGGGACTTGCTACTGCGGACCTGGCTATACGGGCGCATTCTGTACGCAGCACTGCGACCCAGGTAACCTCATAAACAGCTGGGCCACCGAACCCACGGCAGTTATCTACACACTAAGTCTTGAATTCCTCTCACAGAATATCAAGTCACAGTCACATCTGTCCAGGCCAAAGCTTCTGGTTAGAAGCTGCCGTCGACTAGTGTGTAATCTCAAGTCGTAGCCATTTAAATCGGACACAGCCTCAGACTGGAATGCTCTAACTCCTCTTCGTCCTTCCCAGGTTACCACGGACAAGGCTGCGAGGCGCCCTGCCTCTGCCAGAACGGGGCGACCTGTGACCATGTGACTGGCAACTGCGCCTGCGCGGACGGCTGGATCGGCACGGTGTGCGAGGCTGCGTGTGATGCTGGCTTCTATGGCGCACAGTGCCAGCGCGATTGCGCCTGTCAGCACGGCGGGCTATGTGACCACGTAACCGGTGCCTGCACATGTCTGCCTGGATACATAGGGTTGCTTTGCCAAGACGCCTGTCCGCGGCCAGGTAGGGACAGGATGAACGGTAATCGCTTCTCCATTCCATACTAGCTACGACTCTTTTCCAAACCCTGGATAGGACACGGGTTCAGGCTTCGTCCCCGTCACCCCCAAACCCGAAAATGCCCTCTCTGTACCTTGTTTTTAGTCGCTGATGGTATCAAGCAATTCCGCGCCCGAAAAGGGCACGGCTATGGTTTCAAATCATACGCGACACCATAAGGAAGTAATGTCCATCAGTGAGGCGTTCACAATTGTTTTCTATCAGCCGTAGCCAATGAATTCGAACACAGCCTAAGAGTAGAGACCTTTCTCTCTCCTGCTGCCGCTTTCAGGTCATGGCTACGGCTTAGGCTGCCTGGAGCAGTGTCGCTGTCTCAACGAGGCCTACTGTGATCCTGTCAATGGCAGCTGTTCTTGCACACCTGGCTGGATGGGAAAGCGTTGCCAGACTTCCTGCCAGGCCGGTCTCTATGGACACGGTTGCCTACACGTCTGCGCATGTCAGAATGATGCTGCTTGTGATCACGTGACTGGGGAGTGTTCCTGCACACCGGGTAAGTGAATGAGCTGGGCCCACTTTCATAAAGATCCTTATAAAAATATCCTAAGCATGACATTTCTAAACAAAAACATATGAACCATATTTCAACGGATGCTTATTGCTATTGACTGGGTTTCTAGGGGAAACTGGATGCCCTCCATATACCAGCGCTCCTCTCAAATTCGGCACACTTATATCTTGAGGATGACCAGAGTATCTTGGAAGAAACGTCGAGTTTTGACGCACTAGTTTGAAAAGGTTTTAAATGTTATACTTACGTGGTTTCCACTTCTGGTGCGTAGGTTGGCGAGGACTAAACTGCTCGGAGCAATGTGCCTTGGGCATGTACGGGGCGCAGTGTAGCGGCCAGTGTTCCTGTCAGAACGAGGCCGTCTGTCACCCAGTCACCGGCCACTGCAACTGCACTGCTGGCTGGCAGGGCGCTAACTGCACGGCCCCCTGCCAACCAGGCCACTATGGCCACCGCTGTGGCCAGCAATGCCGGTGCCAGAACGAGGCCGTTTGCGATCACGTGACCGGTGCTTGCTCCTGCATGCCTGGTTGGAGGGACCAATACTGCAATGAACCATGCGTGACCGGTAGGTATGCCCTGCTTAAGGATGTCCCCAGCCACTCAGGTAAAACATAACAAATTACACCATTGTTACAATAACTGTAGCCCCTGTGCTTCAACAATAATTCTGATAATGTTGGTTATCGTACGATCGGGGATCAAAATATCCGAAATGTTAAAAGAAGGAACAGCGGTTACTTCATGTACTTCATCTAATTTTAGGAGTCTGTCCCTCTCTGACAAGTAGTAACACTTCATTTATTGGCAAAGTATGTTCTGTCCACAGTTGAGTTCAAAGTATATCAGTTATTGCAAAGAAATGATGCTTCTTATTACAACTTGCATTTTTCAGCCAAGAGTGAGAACAATTTGCCATCGCAATTCGCAAGCTGCCAAATGCATCTCATTGATCTTTCCTTGATACTTAAACAGCAGACATGTATACGGCTGTCTGCACTAGAAAGCAGGAGTCGAATCCCGCCGCGAGCTGCCTATGGGTGTTTTGTTTCAAGCAGGCGACCGGGTGCAACACTCAGTATGCATTGGTAGTTGCATATCATTCAGGGCAAGCCACTCATTGAATGATGTTTGAAATTAATCTCTGCCTTTTACCGTTACTTCTATGTGGTATAGGATGGTATGGAGAGTCCTGCTCCCAGGAATGTCGCTGCTTGAATGGTGGGCTATGTCATCACATCAATGGGTCCTGTAGCTGCATGGCTGGCTGGACTGACACGTGGTGTCAGACTCTATGCCCAGGTAATAAAGCCTTAACAAGTCAGACTCCATTCCGTTATTCCAGAAAGCACCCTCAGGTCTATGTGGCATTGCCTGTATAGCCGCTTTCGTGTCTTATCTATCTTGCACAACTATTTCTATACCATTCAATGACAAAGCAGGGCGCGATCCTTTTGTTTTGAGTGATAATGTTTTCCATTACAAGGGCCGCTTTGTGATAAAACTATCTATCACATCTTCGTTTTTCATCATGTTGTATCTTAGTTTTGGTTTTGGTGGGTTCTTTTGATACAGAGGATCGCTATGGTGTTGGCTGTGCTAACTCCTGTGAGTGCCAGAACGGAGCTAGCTGCCACCCGGCCACGGGCAAGTGCAGCTGTTCGGCCGGATGGCAGGGTGAGTTCTGTCAGTATCGATGTGGGGCAAGTCGATACGGCGATGGTTGCCTCTCTGCCTGCCTCTGCCAGAATGACGCCTCCTGCCACCACGTGACGGGCGAGTGCGACTGCATGGCTGGTTGGACGGGGCCGACCTGTAACTCCTCTTGTCCATCCGGCACCTATGGCGTAGGTTGCTCATCGCTCTGTGACTGCATGAACCACGTCGCCTGTAATCCCACATACGGCCTCTGTGACTGCCGGCCAGGCTTCCACGGTGACCGATGTCATTTGCCCTGCCCCCACGGCCGCTTCGGTCTGCTGTGCGCCGAGACCTGCTTGTGTCAGAACGATGCCGTGTGCGAGGCATCCAACGGTGGCTGTAACTGCACGGCGGGCTGGTATGGAGACCACTGCCACCTGCCGTGCAGCCACGGTAAATACGGGGACGGATGCCGGCAGGACTGCGATTGCCTGAATGGGGCGACCTGCCACCATGTTACCGGCACCTGCGGCTGCACGCCAGGCTGGGCCGGTGACAGGTGCGAGAGGGCCTGTCCACGGGGCACCTACGGGCCGGCCTGTCAGGAGACCTGTACCTGTATGAACGGCGCCTTGTGCGACCCAGTCAATGGTTTGTGCACCTGCCAGCCTGGATACAGGGGAGAGATGTGTCAGCTAGTGTGCCAAGGTAAAATCAAGTGTGTTCACGACTGACCTAGGACCAATGTCATAGAGTAACTTATGCATGAAATGAATGTCCGTGTTCATACAGGATTACAAACCACAAGTGATTTTGACTTGGTTTCCACTATCATTCACTTAGCATAGAGCAAAACGTAAAGTTTAGGTCAGCATGGTGATCCTATGAATCATGACTTTTTGTGCTTCAGCACAATTTGGTCCTAAGCGTAGCAACTTCTCCTCACCTTTGACACGGTGCTATACATATCCGCTGTGGACCGAGTCTAGCGGTTTCTGCGTCGGTCTAGTACAGTGTGTGACCTCACTGGATCGAATGTCTAGAGCTTTTTCTTTCTTGCATGCAATCTTTAATTTAATTACTTTATCTGGCTCTTCATCACATCATACGAAACAAAGCTTTGTGCCTGTAATGTCTTAGACTTGGCATAGTGCATGTGTAATCTGTCCAGTAAGGTTTAGTTTATTACCAAAACCAATAAGAACACGTCTTCTCTCTCTCTCTTTTCAAACTGCAGAGGGAACGTACGGTCAGGACTGCCGTCATGCTTGCCGCTGTCAGAACGGTGGCTTCTGCGAGCACAAAGCGGGTGGATGTGACTGCACGGATGGTTGGTTGGGAGAGATCTGTGACACGCCTTGCCCAGCGGGCCGCTACGGCCTGAACTGCACCAATGCCTGCCAGTGCCAACACGCCTTCAAATGTGACCACGTCATGGGGCGCTGCGACTGTCTACCTGGCTGGAGTGGCCTGCTCTGTAATCAACCCTGCACCGGAGGTAGTCCTTCCTTGCAGCATTCCGTTAACCGTTAACTGTTGGAACGTAGATTACAACTCCAAAACCCCCAGAATTCCAAATACTTAAATGCTTAAAATTTCCACAGTAGTTCAATAAAAAAAATGTCTTCTTCCTCTTCTCCTCTTTCTCCTTTTACTCATCTTCCTCATGTGCTCTTCCCCTCATTTTTGTCTCCTCTTCTTACCTTCCTTCCTCTCTTTCTCCTCCTCCTCCCCTCATCTTCCTCCTCCCCCTCCTCTTCCTCTTCCTCCTCTTCCTCCTCTTCCTTTTCCTCTTCTTTCTCCTCGTCATCCTCCTCGTCCTCTCTTCCTCCTTCACCACCTCAACCTCCTCCCTTTTCTTCTTCCTTCTCCTCCTCCCCTTCTCCTCTCTCCACCTCCTCCCCTTTTCCCCTCCCCTTTCTCGCTCTTTCGCTCCTTCTCCATCTCCCTCGCAATGTCCAATCCATGTTTATGTTCGACTTGACGAACTCCATATCCTCCTGGCCCATTCTAACAGGGATGTTTGGACGAGACTGTCTGGAGCCCTGTATCTGCATGAACGACGCTGAATGTCACCACATCAACGGGTCGTGCGCTTGTCTGCCCGGCTGGCTCGGTGACCGATGCCAGCACCGTTGTCCCATGGGCACCTACGGTCCTGCCTGCGCTTACAACTGCACCTGCCTGAACGGGGCTGGCTGCGACGCCCGGACCGGGACGTGTCAGTGCACCCCTGGCTGGGAGGGGAAGGAGTGTGATGAGCCATGCTTGCCAGGCTTCTATGGCGAACAGTGTCTTCACATGTGCTTATGTGAGAACAACAGCACGTGCAACCATGTGGCAGGTGGGTAGGCAGTACACCAATCGGCCTACAGTGTATTTGTTGCAATTTAAAATCAATTGGAATACCTTGAAAGCTTCCTTTTACTAGAATGACCTGAACATACAGCTTTTATCTTTATTGCGCACTAAAAGCCCTAACATGCCTAAAGACAATCTAATTATGCAAAATAATCTTGCAAGGTAAGACTGTGTTAATTGTGGGACGTCCACATTTCAGTACCAGTGGGATTGGTGTGTGACTGATGTACATTGTACTAAAAATATTCGAAGCGAGTCTAAACTGCCTCTGAGATGTTTGGAAGATAAATCCAATCTCTCCGTGTACCATGTCTAGGCTATTGTAATTGCACCGATGGCTGGACAGGCGTCCACTGCAACAGGCCCTGCCCGGATGGGTTCTACGGCCGCGAGTGTCAATACACCTGCGCTTGTCTGCACGGCACCTGCGACAAGGTGCACGGAGCCTGCGACTGCTGGCCCGGCTGGCAGGGTCGTGACTGCTCGCAACCCTGTGGTCGCGGCCGCTACGGCAACGCCTGCGACCAGCTCTGCCACTGCCAAAACGAAGCCGCCTGCCACCACGTCAACGGCACCTGTGGCCCCTGCCCAGCCGGCTGGGACGGGCCGCTCTGCACCGCGCCTTGCCGGCCCGGCTGGTTCGGGCCTGGTTGTAGCAGCAGTTGCGTCTGCCCCGACGGCAGCACCTGCGACCCTAGGAACGGCACCTGTCTGGAGGGTCTTGAAGAGGAGAATGGGGAGGCGGAGGAGGGAGATGATACCGACCAAGACTGCCCGCGTGGCAAGTGGGGGCCCAGTTGCCGGCGGACCTGCGTCTGTTATCAAGAAGCGTCTTGCGATCGGACCAGCGGCGAGTGTCTTTGCCCCGATAACTTCGTGGGCTCAAAATGCCAAATCAGTAAGACTCCAGACCTTTAAAAGTTATCCGACTAATCACGGAGAATAGTGATTATATTGATAATGTCTTTGTTGAGTTTATTCGATATTGAGTAGAACTGAGGTTTTTCTCAGAATCGCAAAAAGAGATGAACTCAGGGTGTCACCGGAAGCGTTTCTTAACTTTCTATATACCCACTGCAGGGCGGCCATGCTGCCCTTGCATATTGTAATGTACAGATCTGTACAGGGATAACATCCACGAACTCTATCTTAACTGCCTATAGCTCGCCATGCAGTAGTAGTGTACATTGCGCTCTAGTGGCGTACGGGAGCAATTGATTGGGGACAGCTAAAACAAGTTGCAAGATATATATATAGCCTTTGATATTGCCATCCATGAACTAAATATTGTAAAAGGGGAGAAAATACTGTAAAATCAATCTTATGCAAACTGATTGTGCAATCCTCGATCTGCTCGAGGTGGGTTTACTAACTAACTGTTGTTTGTATTTGGGTGAAATGGGATCCCTGGAGATATACGGGAGCTAGGCTGTGACTGGAACCCACGCCCAAGCAAAGACTACCGGGGGTATATAGCTGACTATTTGGGAAGGCCCCATCTAAATGGACGAATAATAAGTCGGGTAGTTAGAGCGTTGGTACGTTAAGCTAGAGGTGCCGGTACAAATCAGCCAGTGAAACTTCTTTGCTATTTCAAAGATCATTTTTGAAAAAATTCCCGGTAGGTTTTCCTTTCATCAAAAAAGTAAAAAGAACTGTATTCAGTTAGAAAGTCAACCTGGACTAAAAACATCTTCTTAGAATCACTTGATTACTCTGATTTTTCTGTTTGTTCTCTCAAGAATTAATCTCTCCGCAGTCCTATGATCACAATACTTCACCCACTCCGAAGGGAACCAATCAAGTTGGTAAGCAGCAGCAAGTCCAAGGTGAGCCACCCAATATTATTGAGTGCTCCTAATTTGCACGTGGCTGGTATCGACATAGCCACCAGACCGACTGTGGAATGAGTCTGGTGATTTCAGCGTGGGTCTAAGGCAGTGTGTGACCGCACACTGGACCGGGTCATTTTCTTTTAACATTTTGCAAAATGCTACTCGTATAATATTATAAGTAGCATCTGAGAAGGAGAGAGAGAGAGAGAGAGAGAGAGAGAGAGTGAGAGAAGAGAGGGAGAGAGAGAGGAAGAGAGAGAGGAAGAGAGAGAGAGAGAGAGAGAGAGAGAGAGAGAGAGAGAGAGAGTGAGAGAAGAGAGAGAGAGCAGCTGTATAAAACGATGAAAGAAAGACCCAAGAGAGAGAGAGAGAGAGAGAGTGAGAGAAGAGAGAGAGAGAGAGAGAGAGAGAGAGAGAGAGAGAGAGAGAGAAGAGAGAGAGAGCAGCTGTATAAAACGATGAAAGAAAGACCCAAGAGAGAGAGAGAGAGAAGAGAGAGAGAGCAGCTGTATAAAACGATGAAAGAAAGACCCAAGATAGAAAAGGATGGAAGAATATCAGATATGAAACCTTATCACGGCAGCAGTGCATAGAGAGACTAACATGTTGTCTTTACACTTCTTGAGCATGGTGTCAGTGACAGGTAGAACACGTATGCCTTACATGTATGTGATTGAATATCTCTGCTGATTTCTGTAAGAAAGACAGAAATGGAAGTAAAATGTGCTCTTGACTATAGCATGCTCAATTATTCACCAAATGTTTCCTTTTTGTCTCTCCCTATGCAGTTTTTCTTTACATAATTCCGGGCGTAGTGGTTGTTGTGGTCCTCGTCACTATGGTTACTTTGTTTCTGATCTGGAGAAAGCGAAGACGGGGCAAACAAGGTGAATAAATCCTCAACAGTTGGGTTTAAAGGCCAATACAACATTGGAAAGATCGGAAAACATCAATGTCCACAGATTTCCTTCTAATTTACACAGTTTGTAGATGGTCATGATAGAATCCTTATGTTGAAATCTTACGGTCTGGAATGCCGTACTTTTTGAGAAATCTTCACTAAAACATCGACAAATAGTTTATTACTCGCGAGTAATAAACTATTTCTTGCAATTCAGATTGGTGGGAAAACCATGACGGTTTTTTGCCTTTTTCTACTTTCTCAGATTACCATTTGAGCTAAAACCTTCGCAGGATTTCTATTTTGGAATGTTTAATGGTTTACCACACAAAATGTGGCAATCTTTTGACTTTGACCAATGTTGTATAGGGCCTTTAAGTCTGCATTCCTTTTCTATACGCAAGATACTGCGAGGAATATTGGAACTACGCTGGCCAACAAGAATTATGAAGAGGTCAGACAATTCGGAGGAGTAAAATGTTCAAAGAATGAGTGAAATCGTGAGAAGTGAAGAATGGAAATGGATTAGACACGTGTTGAGAATGGAAAGGAATGATATACCAAGAGTTACATTATCATGGGCACCAGAGGGCAGATGAAAATTGAGCAGATCAGAGAGAAAAGTGGTGAAAAACTTTTGACAATGCAGTATCAGACAAGTTAGCTCACCCAATGATACGGATTATGCAGTATCTG
This sequence comes from Luidia sarsii, assembly GCA_949987565.1. NCBI lineage: Eukaryota > Metazoa > Echinodermata > Asteroidea > Paxillosida > Luidiidae > Luidia > Luidia sarsii. Next base: position 42,654 of record OX465106.1, on the reverse strand, counting down.
CAGCAGTATTTTAAATTGCTTCCGAAAACAACACCAAAGTGCTTCGAGAAAAATAAAATAAGCCAAAATCACTGCAATTCACAATTCACCCATACCTTTAAAACGGCTCAAGGACTTATTTCTCTCTTATCCAAGGACCTACATGTATTTTTTCTCTTTCTTCATGTAGACATCCAAGCGATGCCTGATCCGAGTGTGTTGGCCAATGAACGTTTTTCCATTGGAAGTGGTGTGGGTAACGGGGTGAACAGTGCCATCGCTAGTGACCAGAACAACTTGCTCGACGAGCCCAGGAGGTGAGAGCAGCTTTAATTGGGGCAATGGCTTAGAACTAAATGTATACTTAAGATTATAGTTTGGACCTTCATCTCTCAGATTCTTTTAAATTTTTGTGCCCTTAGCCAATTATATGTTTTGCTAATTACCCCCAGAAAAAACACCCCCAAAATATAAAGCCGTCCAAGCCGAATTTCTGCAAGGGTTTTGGGATGGACCCCTCCACTTCTACAGCCAAATAGGGCCACATTTAAAGCCATAATTATATGGTTCAAATTACACGCCGAATTGAAGAGTGAACCCCAGGTTGTCTTCAGCTTTACTTATTCTACAACGTATCAGTTAATTAGCCTCCCAAAAAACCCTTATTATCAAAAGTTGTGGGTCCACACTTTATGATAATGAGCTCGGCGGAGCCATCTTGGATGGAATGAGTGAGCTGCAACCTGCAGGGTGCAGAACACTCAAATTCAATCTCCCGTAGAACGCAGTGCAACAAAATAATCCTCTCTGTGGAGACGAAAAAATTTCACACGCAAAAGTTTCCCGGGTCTTAATTGTAACTGTACTCCGAATTGTAGATTGGACCTTCATCTCAGACTTTCTTTTCAATCAAGGTTTTTTTTTAATCAACCGGTAGGATTTTCTGCTAGTGTTGCATTTTTTGGGCAACCGTACAAACAACGGTATAATTGGCAAGCCGTACTGCATGCTCCGTTAGCAAAGCAGTTTGCGTAGCATAGTGGTTAAGGTGCCTCACTGGAAAGTGGACGGTCCATGTTCGAAGCCGCCCGCAGGAATTTTGTCCCTTTTTTGTACACTAATGAATGTGGAAACTATAAGAGCTTCTAGAAACACCTCTCTGAGCACCACGTGACCGTCACTTGGCCCGATCGGTTGGGCCGGGTGCGCTGGGACTGCTACGCTAAAATTCTAGGGTTTGTGCCTAAGTAAAGGTCCGTTGTCTCGTTTGGCCGGCTCGGCGGCGAATGGCTTAGGGGCCGACACGTGTACCTCCCTTGCACGGCACAAGGGTCTCCGGACCTACCTTGGAGAGCAGGGAACATGAAGGCGGGTGCAATATACCGAACCGCTGGAACGTCTGTGTTCTACTTTTTGGCACCGTTTATATTTAATTTCTTATTTGAAATTTCGGTCATTTTTCTAGTCAACTTTTTGTTTTGTTCATTTCCGTCATAATACTGTTTTCCTGTGCCGTTTTCTTCGGAATCCGTTTTCGACTGTTTTTTCTCCTTTTTTTAATTCATATTATATATATATATATATATATATATATTATATATTATATCTTATTGTCAGTATCTAATATTATTTTGTATGTTTATACTGCATTATTAGGAGAATTTTACTGCTGACTTCAATTCAGGTGTCGGTCACCTGAGGGCGCACTTGAGTGTTTACATGCACTACTTAGGGTGCAGAACACTAAATCGAGCTCCCATTGAACACTGCACAAAAACAATGACTTTCAAAGCCAATTATTCCACACCCAGAAGTTTCTCAGTTCTTGTAACTACACTTAATCACTGAAACATTGTTCTTTGCCTAAACCAAGATTGCTAACCATATTTCATGTCATACTACACATTGAAATCTGGTGCTCAGCATAAACAAAAATAACGGAACATTTTGGATGGCAACCTGAGCCGTGGTGATCTGCTTAATGTCGTCCGCATTAAGCGATGCTTTCCGTGCTTCAGCGGGACTTCATGAGTCTTTGATTTTGTTTTCCCTTCTACAGACTGAGTAGCAATGGACCACCAAGTGCAGACTGTAACAGTCGCCCGTACACATTCGAGAACCCACTCTTTGGAGACGGAGAAGAACAGTTTGAGAACAGTGAGAAATGTTGATTGCCAAAGGGGAAGATGAGAAAAGTAAGAATTTCGTTGCTAATAAATGTATCATTGGTCAGTCTAAAAAACCTTCTTTGATATCATCCTAATGATTCATAAGGCATTGAGCGAGTCCATCCTTTGAGGGGAAAATGCCGGAGCAGAATTCCTCTCTCCATCGAGGGTTGAAAATGGATACCAGTCGTTAAAAGAAGCTATACCTATTGGATTTAATACTTTCGATGCTGTCATATATAAAAGAAAGAAAGAGGATCATCCTTTACAATCACCCCAGCCTCGAAGTGAGACTCGTACTCTGAGTACCTGATGGCAGCAGACATAGCCTATGCGTTCGTTTTCGAAATGGTACACATGCTCGATGAATACTATACGAACAGATGCTCATAGCAACGTGAACTTACTGAATCAGGCAAACGAGCAGGTGGGTTTGGAGTGTTTTCAAGTCTCCCAATGTAGAAATTCATTATATTGGTTCATTGTAATGTACGAGCCTCCATGCTAGTTTAATTAGTCTTCACTGGTGTGTTATATAACTTCACTCGCCTTGTGGTTTCCACGTTTCTGTCACGATATTAACACATTTTAAGATGACTGTGGTGAACTTGTGAAGTACTTTCAGTTATAATACGGAATCCTAAATTATACGCATTCAAGTTCTCACTGGTATGAAATTACAACTCTATACGAAATGACGAATTAGGTTTGGGTCGGCTCCTGGCTCTACGTAAGGTTTTATCGTCACAAAACACAGTGTCTTGGTAAATCCTGAACGGGGAAAACCTTTTCAAGTTCAGTGACGAAGCACAACATTGTATATTTTCAGGTTAGTGATACTGGAGATAAGCCTGAACATGAGCTAATTAATCCCAGGACTCCTATAAAGGGGTCCTCAGTGATTCTGAATCAAGGTAGCCTTTGGGGTTTAGTTGTCACTGAGTCATAATTCTGTACACACAGAGCTCGCCACATCTGCAACCAGCTACATCCTTTAGAAATGTAAGCAAAAGTTGCCAACTGCTTACTGACTTAACAACCAAAATAAAAAAAAGTAGGAGGCATAAGGATCGAAACGTTAGACCTTCGTCATTTTTTAGAGAAGATCCAGCTTTGTAAATATAAAGACCTACAAGTAGACAGTACCTGGTATGCTGAACAAACATAACTATTCTAACACGCTGAACAAAGGCCTAATTATTCTCATATAACAAGGCAAGTTATAGATATGTATTTCAGCATCAAATGCTAACACCACTTCCTCCAGACAGATGCTTTTGACCTTAATTGATAATATTCGGTTTATTGATGCTCGAATAAACCGAATATTATGGCTATGATTACTACCATTCCATTTCCAGTCTAGTCAGACCGAGCCCCCTAAACTTCTTATTATATAGTTCGATGACTCTTATTGAACCCTTGTTTAGCACTTTGAGGTTTAAATCGCGAGCACTTTTTGTACTTTTCAATACTCTGACGCACGTTTTATGAATAATAATAAACTTATTAAAAAGGAGCCTGATATAGTATTACATTATTCTTTCAAGAATCCTATTCATATTGGCCTCGCTTATAATTATATTCCATTTCTGAAAATAATAGCAGAACTATGTATTTAAGGTATCAATACATGTATGTCTGATATTACTGTGTATATGCATGCAATTTCAAAACAAAAGTTTTGGTTATTATTGATGAGTTACCGAGAATGATTTTTTACAAGACAAAACAATAAATTCAGATGCATTATCTTATTTTGCACCAAATGGAGATTTTTCAAATTTTGTTTCATTATGAACGTTTTTGTGTAATTCTGCGTGGTTCTGGGAACCCATGAACTCGTTTGAAATGGTACATGTATGATGTACGTGGTCAGGAGATTGTAGAGACTCAAGCAGGTTAGTCTTCTTATAAAGGATCCTGGGTGCGGTGAGGTGTGACGCACACAACCCAGAACCTCTCTCAGGGATCCCTGGATGGGGGCTCAAGCAGAACGAGTACAAGTATCGGCAAGTCAGTGGAGCGTTTCAGTTGGGGGTAAGTGTAGGAGGGAGATGTATAGACTGGTCATGAGGAGCCTTAGGGTACACAGGACTCATCGGACAAGGATGTAAGGGGTGATGGGTTAGCACATGTCGCCGATATCTTGTGGGACTGTGTCGTGTCTAATCGTATTGCATCTCTGATGCGCGAAGGGTATAAACGTTCTTTGTGGCTGATGAGTTGAGGCAATTAAATTAAGAGTTTTCCTTCCTAGGTTTGATTTCAATTAGATTTAGACCAACAGAGGCTTTCTAGAGCCTTTCTCAAGACCAACATAATTACCAGTAGACGGACCAACAGACTGAAGAAATAAGTACAGCTACTGCATATTCATAACTGCCAATAGACGGACGAACAGACTGAAGAAATAAATACACCTACTGCATATTCATAACTGCCAATAGCCGGGCCAACAGACTGAAGAAATAAATACAGCTACTGCATATTCATAACTGCCAGTAGCCGGGCCAACAGACTGAAGAAATAAATACAGCTACTGCATATTCATAACGCCAGTAGACGGACCAACAGACTGAAGAAATAAATACAGCTACTGCATATTCATAGCTGACGGTAATGAAGAAATAAGCTCTAGTAAACATGGCTTCATTCTTCGAAGGAATGTATGTTTTCTCCTTCCATTTATTTAAAATGTCTTACTCTTTGGTTCATCAGTCAAGTTTAACTTGAGTTGTTACCCAATAAATCATGCTCCAAGTTCTGTTGTCCTTCATTATTTAACAAAAACTGTGACCGATTTCTTAATACGAGCTGGTTATCTATGTAAATCAAGGGCCCAGAAAACTTCTAGTCTTGGAATTTAGTGGAACAGTCTTAAATCGATCACTTTGTGCGCAAACTTTATGCCTCGTATTGAAATGGGAAGCCTGCTTTATAGAATAATTCATTTTCCACGCCCGCGATAAATACAAATAATAATGCCAAAATTTGTATAAAAAATTACCAGAAACTTGTGGACATTTCCTTGTGGTCAACAATATACAAAAGGACATTTGAGCTACTTGAGAAACTGAGTAACAACCGACATTTAAAGGGAACTGTTCACTTTATAAATTGTAACAATTTCAAGGGCTTATAGAGTGGGTCGCACGATAGACTCTTCCAAGTTCAGTCGCATTTGTGCATTTCCAGTACAACACAGCTATAATTCAGTTACAACTACACTAACGTCCACACAACATGGACATACCGGGTACGTGTATATATGAGAAATATTTTGGTAAAGTTTGATCTCAGTGAGGTTTTGGATGTACACTGGTCTATATAAGATTAATAAAAATGGCAATGGGGAGAGGTCTCTACTTTGGTTCCTCTGATTCCCTCAACCAACATGATTGGCCAGATCTTGGTTTGGATAAGAAGGTACTCCGTGATTAGCGATCACATCAATTACTAATGGCACAACATTATCCACATTGGGACCACATAAAACATTGAAACCCTTCATTGGCTAACTTTTTTCAAAATGACACCGTTGGCATGTTCAATGTGTCATGTGTCAATGATAGATGTGTTTTATAGGGGCATTGACTTAATACTTATCGGTATAATTTAATTGGAAATGAACAGGTTCCAATGTTCTCGAATCCCACACTCAAAGTGTTGTTGTATTATTATTTTTTAGTTAAACTATTTGATGTATAATTCATGAGGTATGCCCAGTGCTTTGCCAGATTGTCTCTTGAAAAAATAGCATCGGCAATATGAACTCAGACAATGTTTTTTACATGATGGGCAACAAAAGGCACTATGGCTATGCAAACCATGCCAAACATTTGAATCTGATAGAGTATTAACAACCAGTGTCATCATACAGAATAGTCCTACTTGATTCCTATGGGTTCCCACTCAACACTCACGATGGGAGTCTCATGACATTGCTGTGAAGATTGGAAGGCAGCATATAGGAATAGACACTGAAGTGAGCATTCAGCATCTGCCGTTTTTAAACACTTATTCAATTCAAAACATGACATGCATAATATTTTGTGAAAGACAGATCAGTACAAACAAGTTGCCTCATAAATACTATTCAGTAAATACAATGTATACAAATTATATCAGTAAATATACAATTTTTTCTGTAAAAATGTTCATATACATGTACATAAAAATAAAGGCGTTATTAGAAAAGCAAAGAAAACATTCACTGGACCAGAACTTGAACCCAGGCCACTTGTGTAATGTACCAGTGCTCTTAACCAACTGAGCTATCAGCCCTTAAACGGCAGCCTTCACAAAATGGTAAACTATCGTTGCTGGGATGGGGCAGGGGAAATGAAGTGCCAGTCAGAAGTAATTAAGCATGAAATGCTGTATATCTCCAGGGATCAAACCTCTGATTTTCACCTGGCTATAGCAGTTCAGGGATCACACAGTGGGCGCAGAAAAACAATGATGCAAAAATGTACATTGTAGCAAACAGCTTCAAGGAAACTGCTCTTAAATGTCCCAAATGTCAAACCTATGAAAGTGATAATGCTTGAATCCACCTGTTACAATCCTTACAGAGCATTTCACAAAGGCAGGATCTGTCTTTTTTAGCCCTTTCTCCTGCCTCTGAGGAGGGTTCAGCAAGGATTGAAACGTCGGTCCATCTAATCGTTTTTCTGAGTTGCCTGATAATCTTGTTTGCTGTCCCTTTTTTATGGAGAAATTAAAGAGACTAAACTTTGGCACTCTAATTAAGTAAGTCAATCTGAGACAGCAGATGATGCATTGTTTCCGCACCCACCACACTCCCTACTCCCTTTTCCATCTGTAGCCTCTAGTCTCTAGAATGTGTCCCATCTTATTGATGTGGTCGCTAGCTGATCTGGCACACTTTGCTCTGATTAACGGCCGGAGTGTTCTTCTGCTCAGCGCTGGCTGTTCGCTTCTCTCGTGCATTCTGCCGCAGCTGATCTGACTGCAGTTTGACCAGCTGCTCCTGCAGCTTCAACACCAGGTTGTTGTTCTCAGACATCTTCCTGCTCTGCTGGTTTAGCTCATCCCGCAAGACCTCGATCTCTTTCGCCATTGATTTCTCCCTCTCCTTCGGAGGGGGTGGTGGAAGAGAGAAGAATTGCAAGGTGAGAACCACATCATGCACACTTTAAATGCCTGTGCATTAAACAAGTCTGGAGTTACAGGTTGTGCATGGAGCAGTTCAATAACTCAATAGGTGTATAACGTTCATTTTATTTCAGCATGAAGCGAATGTGCAAAAGTGATGAAATTAAAGCTTGCAATTTTAATCAGACATCAGCTGCAATATTTGAGTAGCATTTTTTGAAATCAGTCTAGCGAGTAATTTAATCCCACAGTCTAAGTGTCTCACCTGGGCCATCTTGGCAGATTCTGTCTCCTCTTTCTGCTGCTGCTGTAGTTCCTCCAGTCGCCGCAGTTCCTCCATCGTCTTCTGCCTCTCCTCGTTGACCCGGGCCAGCTCTATCTTCAGGCTCTCCTCCCGATACTTGGGCTCCGTCTTCTTGCCATCGCGCAATGAGCCTTCTATGGTCCATGAGCTAGAGATGTAAGATAAGATTTGAAGGTTTGCATGATGGAAGCACAACAACTCCAGGGATCACCCAGGGATCCATTATTTTAGAATAAAATAAAAGCATGTTGTAAAGCTGACAACTTTATTTTCCTTAAAGTTACAGAATCTGGGAGTGCTGGCTTCAGACAATCAGATAAGATAACATGCTGTGGTTGTGCATAACCACCATCTAGGAGACGGTTGTAGATTATGACAGCAAAAGTGACCAAAATAAATGGTTGAGCAATGTCCTTTCCAAAGCACATGCATCGTTCAAAAGCAAATATTCCTTCTTTCCCTTCTTTTCTTTGTTTGAAAATAAAGCAAATTTATCCTAAGATATGCCAACCACTTGACAATAAAGAAAAAAAAAAAGTATCTGTCTGTCTGCCTGTTCCTGTCTTCGTGAGTCTGTTTATTTAGGTCTCCAATAAATTGTGTCTGTCTATCTGTCTGTCTCTGATTATGTCTGACTGACTGTTTGTACAGTATGTCTGTCTATGATTACCTGTATGTGTCTTACTAACTGTTTGTATCTCTCTATGATTATGTGTCTGACCAACTGTTTGTATGTCTGTCAGTTTGTCTCTGTCTGTTTGTGTTTCTTTCTTTCTGTCTGTCTGTCTGTCTGTCTGTCTGTCTCCGTCTGTCTGCTGCTCTGCCTTTCTGTTTTTTACTTTGCTAGGCAAGCTTACCTGGTACGTGCTCGTCCCCGTCCTGCTCGGATGCGGGTCAAAGGTCGTGACCCTCCCATAGACTGCTTCTGGACTGGAGATCCTGCAGCATTGGTGGCACGCCTTTGCAAAGAATACACACAATAAACATTCACAAAAACAGCACTGAAAATGTGCAGATTGTTTTTTCCAAAAGAGAAATAAAAATTTGACAAAGTTCACTTACACATTTCCACCAAAGTTGATCCTCTTGATATTTTTCAGGCCTTTCTGGGTTCTAAACAAGAAACGAACATGAAAGAAACCTGTTAAAATGTTCACAGCTAAAAATGTATTGTCAAGAATCTTACAAGATTTCCACCTATTTATGGTGGAGGTAGAAAGGCAAGGGAGGTTTGCGGTGACAAGGTGTGAGAATAATATCCAATAATATTGTCTAGGATAGATGTCCATACTTACCCTTGGTCATTCTGAACAACTTCAGAACTGGAGTCACTGGACTGATGGTCAGTAGTTACTTGGATGCCACTCTCAGAGGACAGCAGGCCGGTATTACCATCTGTCTTGATACTTTTCACCAGGTCAGCCTGAAAGCATTTAATATTGGAATATCACTTTGTAATGACTTCTCAGTTCAGCTGATACGATCCCTTGTACATTTATCTGGAGGTCTGGAGTTCAAGTCCCGGTCCAGTCAAATTTTCTTTCACTATTTTTATACAGGTATCCCCCCCCCCCCCGAATAAAATAAATGAAAAAAAACCTAGTCAGTTTTCCTTTACATTCGGGGTATGATCCATGGAGATATACAGCAGTTAATGGTTGAAGGCTTCTGACTGGCGCCCCCACCCTGGCAAAGATAGTTGACAACTTGGGAAGGCTGGCACCCAGGGCTGGATAGCACAGGTGGTAAGATCGCTGGAATGGTATGCTACAGGCTCCGGTTGAAGTCCCCTTCCAGTCAAATTCTCTTTGCTATTATTGTTATTATTATCAATTATTAAACCATTAACAATTTATAAAATCCCCAATAAAGATCTGAAGAGAAAACAGTAGTCAGCATTAAACCACTTTCTGCCAAAAGTGGCAATGCAAACAATCATCTCTTCTGTCCAGGTACATGTAAGGTGAAATACACACCTTCTTGTCCACAATGACCAGGCCTGTTTTGTCTTTCTCAGCTTTCTTAGCTCCTGTGGCAAGTAAAAAACAGTACTAATACATTATTTTACTCTGGGAACCTAATATGCCTCTATCTTGGCCACTATATTATTGCATACATGCACATTACTTCTGGTCACTACATGTAAGTCATTTGCGTTCTCAGACCATTTTCAAGTCATCAGAAAACTCATGAATATTCAGCACACCTTTGAATAGGCCGATTTCCTTGTTGATCCTGATGCTAGCCAGAGAAAAGTCCTTGTCCATGTTTCCCTGCCCAGCACCATCCTCCTCACTGTCTTCATCATCCTCAATGTTCTCCACTGTGGTTGAGTCTGTCAATTCCTTCTTTATCCAAGTTGGTATCTGTGTGTTGGTGATGGAGGTAATAATAATATCATACCCTACGTTCTACAGATCCCCAAATGATTAGAGGGCCTTAGGTTTCCATGTCAGCAGGACCTTCCTCAAAAGGCAATTACTGAACAAGTAGCTTCTCATTAAATATATGAGTTTGAGATATAAGTCAGTTCTTTATCCTTTCAAATTACAAGTTGTGATGTCAGAGGTTAAAAACTTGAGGCAATATACAATTATTACTTTGTAATTATTACTTTGTAATGACTCAAATGACAACAAAATTAAGTTTGCTTAGACATGAGAAAGCCCTGCAAATAGCAAATCAGGTTGCAAGCCAAAAGTTCTACTTTAGGTATATGCTAAGCACTTGATTTTATAACACATCATATCATTCATACGGCATATGTTTGGCAGTCTTGCTTTTCAACCAGGGTAGATTTTTCATGCTTAGCACGTTTCTGTACTTAAGCAGCTCTATGGACATTAGGTTGGGGGCAACATTTGATAATGGAGTCTGGCTGACATACCGTTCCCAGACTATCCATCTCAGAGGCTTCGGAGCTTGTGTACTCATCCCCGCCATCGCCACTGTTGGCTGAGTGAGACAGGGAAGACTCAGGTACATGAAGGCTCTGTCCACTCCTGTGGGTGGCATGGAGACACATGTCCAGAAACAAAATGCTAGATGAGATTCATATCACTGGAATGCTTACAGTGTAAGGTCTCATTGGTATGGTAAAGCGCACTAGCCTCTGACATTCTGGAGATTTCTGGGACATGTTTGCATGTGAATCTATAGCGTTCCAATTGTAATATCAGAAAAACAGACTTTGAAATTTCTGGGCCTAATGTAGATTTTGGCTTGGAAAAAGTACATGTACATGTGTACATGTAGCTGACAAGCTGTTGGACCATACAAAGCTTACATCAGGGGTTGTAATGCCACTAAAAAGAATGGGCAAAGAATATAATTATGGTATTTTCATAAACAGTCCAACAAAACTATGACATCACAAGACAACAATGCACATGAATATTTACGCATAAGTGTTAGTAGTTTTTCTGGGAAAGAAACCGTTAGCAATGTCAATAAAGCACCACAAAGAACTTTAAACTCTAAGGGGGTTCAACTCCCGGTCCAGTGGAATTCTCTTTGCCCTTTTAATGAATGTTTTATTTCTAGGCATTTTTTAGTTTAATGCACTCACAGCTTGCGCCCCATGGCTCTCTTTTTCCTGCGACTCTTTCTCCGAGGTGGGGGGCAGGTGGTCTCCACATGGACTAGCATGTGCTCTCCCTGGCAGAAAACATTGCTCAGCGTGACTTGAAAAGAATTATTCCCATCTTCGGCTTCTGTTCCAAGCCTGTTAAAAGGCAAGACACATAAAGTCAATACAAACATCTCAATCAGTTTAAAGGGTCTGATTTATCTGAGTAGGACAAAGTCTTCACAAACGTTTTAGTTTGGGAAGTAAAATAAATTGAATTATAGTATTATATACCCACAAGGAAAGAAATTCCACACAGAATTCTTAAGGTTAAAATCTTGGTAGGATTAATGTTCACCAGAATATTGCCATAAGTTACTGCATGTCAGCGGATGAAGCATTCCAATGACAACATGGTTTAAGCCTGATCCATGAATTCTTAAAACATCTTCCATGAGCCAGAGCCCAAGAATCTGTTTTTAACCCCAACCCCCCAGATGTCAATAGCCTGACGTTTTGATCCAAGCAAGACTTTCCTCAATAGCAGGAGACAGCAGGGAATCTAAATGGTGTTCCTAAGGCACTCACATGAAGATTGGCATTGGCTGAAGAAGCAGCTCTTGTTTGTCTGTACTGCCTTGACTGTCCTGGCTAATGCAGCTGCTTAGGCTGGTGTGGGTTTTCTTGCATTGCTGAACGTCTGGTATTTGGGAATGAAGACACTATATTTCAGATGGGCTTTACAGAGTTCAAGAAAGGGTTATGCATAAGTCCCATACCATGCCATTCCATCTCAGTCCATACCATCCCATTCAACTCCATTCCATCTCAGTCCGTCCCATCCCATTCAACTCCATTCCATCTCAATCCGTCCCATCCCATTCAACTCCATTCCATCTCAGTCCATCCCATGCCATTCAACTCCATTCCATCTCAGTCCGTCCCATCCCATTCAACTCCATTCCATCTCAGTCCATCCCATGCCATTCAACTCCATTCCATCTCAGTCCGTCCCATCCCATTCAACTCCATTCCATCTCAGTCCGTCCCATCCCATTCAACTCCATTCCATCTCAGTCCATCCCATGCCATTCAACTCCATTCCATCTCAGTCCATCCCATGCCATTCAACTCCATTCCATCTCAGTCCGTCCCATCCCATTCAACTCCATTCCATCTCAGTCCATCCCATGCCATTCAACTCCATTCCATCTCAGTCCATCCCATCCCATTCAACTCCATTCCATCTCAGTCCATCCCATGCCATTCAACTCCATTCCATCTCAGTCCGTCCCATCCCATTCAACTCCATTCCATCTCAGTCCATCCCATCCCATTCAACTCCATTCCATCTCAGTCCGTCCCATCCCATTCAACTCCATTCCATCTCAGTCCGTCCCATCCCATTTAATTCCATTCCATCTCAGTCCATCCCATCCCATTCAACTCCATTCCATCTCAGTCCATCCCATCCCATTCAACTCCATTCCATCTCAGTCCATCCCATCCCATTCAACTCCATTTCATCTCAGTCCGTCCCATCCCATTCAACTCCATTTCGTCTCAGTCCATCCCATGCCATTCAACTCCATTCCATCTCAGTCCGTCCCATCCCATTCAACTCCATTCCATCTCAGTCCATCCCATCCCATTCAACTCCATTCCATCTCAGTCCGTCCCATCCCATTCAACTCCATTCCATCTCAGTCCGTCCCATCCCATTTAATTCCATTCCATCTCAGTCCATCCCATCCCATTCAACTCCATTCCATCTCAGTCCATCCCATCCCATTCAACTCCATTCCATCTCAGTCCATCCCATCCCATTCAACTCCATTCCATCTCAGTCCATCCCATCCCATTCAACTCCATTCCATCTCAGTCCATCCCATCCCATTCAACTCCATTTCGTCTCAGTCCATCCCATCCCATTCAACTCCATTCCATCTCAGTCCATCCCATGCCATTCAACTCCATTCCATCTCAGTCCGTCCCATCCCATTCAACTCCATTCCATCTCAGTCCATCCCATGCCATTCAACTCCATTCCATCTCAGTCCGTCCCATCCCATTCAACTCCATTCCATCTCAGTCCATCCCATCCCATTCAACTCCATTCCATCTCAGTCCATCCCATCCCATTCAACTCCATTTCGTCTCAGTCCATCCCATCCCATTCAACTCCATTCCATCTCAGTCCATCCCATCCCATTCAACTCCATTCCATCTCAGTCCATCCCATGCCATTCAACTCCATTCCATCTCAGTCCGTCCCATCCCATTCAACTCCATTCCATCTCAGTCCATCCCATCCCATTCAACTCCATTCCATCTCATTCCATCTCATCCCATTCAACTCCATTCCATCTCAGTCCATCCCATGCCATTCAACTCCATTCCATCTCAGTCCATCCCATCCCATTCAACTCCATTTCGTCTCAGTCCATCCCATCCCATTCAACTCCATTCCATCTCAGTCCATCCCATCCCATTCAACTCCATTCCATCTCAGTCCGTCCCATCCCATTCAATTCCATTCCATCTCAGTCCATCCCATCCCATTCAACTCCATTCCATCTCAGTCCATCCCATCCCATTCAACTCCATTCCATCTCAGTCCATCCCATCCCATTCAACTCCATTTCATCTCAGTCCGTCCCATCCCATTCAACTCCATTTCGTCTCAGTCCATCCCATCCCATTCAACTCCATTCCATCTCAGTCCATCCCATCCCATTTAATTCCATTTCATCTCAGTCCATCCCATCCCATTTAATTCCATTCCATCTCAGTCCATCCCATCCCATTCAACTCCATTCCATCTCAGTCCATCCCATCCCATTTAATTCCATTTCATCTCAGTCCATCCCATCCCATTCAACTCCATTCCATCTCAGTCCGTCCCATCCCATTCAACTCCATTTCGTCTCAGTCCATCCCATCCCATTCAATTCCATTCCATCTCAGTCCGCCCCATGCCATTCAACTCTATTCCATCTCAGTCCATCTCATCCCATTCAACTCCATTCCATCTCATTCCATCCCATCCCATTCAACTCCATTCCACCTCATTCCATCCCATCCCTTTCAACTCAATTCCATCTCAGTCCATCCCATCCCATTCAACTCCATTCCATCCCATCCCATTTAACTCCATTCCATCTCATTCCATCCTATCCCATTCCATCTCATTCCATCTCATCCCATTCAATTCCATTCCATCTCAGTCCATCCCATCCCATTCAACTCCATTCCATCTCAGTCCATCCCATCCCATTTAATTCCATTTCATCTCAGTCCATCCCATCCCATTTAATTCCATTCCATCTCAGTCCATCCCATGCCATTCAACTCCATTCCATCTCAGTCCATCCCATCCCATTCAACTCCATTCCACCTCATTCCATCCCATCCCTTTCAACTCAATTCCATCTCAGTCCATCCCATCCCATTCAACTCCATTCCATCCCATCCCATTTAACTCCATTCCATCTCATTCCATCCTATCCCATTCCATCTCATTCCATCTCATCCCATTCAACTCCATTCCATCTCATTCCATCCCATCCCATTCAACTCCATTCCATCTCAAGCTCCAGCAGAGTATGGCAAATTATCTGGTCATTCATGTACCTGTATCTGCACCTGTTAACTGAGGCACTGGTTGGTCATCAAAGGAGAAGACATTTTCGGAACTAGGTGCATGCAGTCGGCTACTGCTAGGAGCACTTGTCGGCATTTCTGTCAAATAGAACAGGTACATCAATGCACTGATGACAAAGTATATCTGTCAAAGTCAATGGTTTGTGGTGTGCTGCAGAGCTAAGTGAACCTACATCTATGTAATTTCCCAAAAAATCTGATAGGACTCAATCATAGGACGAATGTTATTCTTCCGTAAATTGGTCACGGGTCCCAACATCATGAACATGGACTTACTGCTTGGGGTTTCGGCTTTCTCTTGCACTCCGTTTTCAGTGGAGAGTGCCAGACTGGAAGCTGAGCTGTGGTCCCTGTCAGCAGTCTTGGGGTCTATGTCCAGCCCCTCTCCAACCTGCGTGTTCAGCCGGCAACCCCGTCCCCACATATACACTGTGCTCTCTGATGTGCCCACCAAGGTGTAATTCTCACCACAGGCCACAGTCTACGAAGACAGGAAGGATGATGATTGAGAGAGAGGGAAACAATGAAAAGAAAAAGGGATTTGAATCCCTTTTACTTTCCTCAGACATATCTCAAAATCAGAAGTGTGTCTCGGAGAAAGCTCCTGCTAGGCAGACTGTCCTGGATAAAGGTCATGCTAAGATCAAAACATCAGGCCTTCTTCAATTTTGAGATTAGACATTTTGGTCATTTTTCTATTACATGTAGGTAAGCAGTTTGTAACGTTTTTGTTTTAATTAATATGAAGAAATGTTGCAAACTCCTCACTGACTCA
This sequence comes from Luidia sarsii, assembly GCA_949987565.1. NCBI lineage: Eukaryota > Metazoa > Echinodermata > Asteroidea > Paxillosida > Luidiidae > Luidia > Luidia sarsii. The sequence continues at coordinate 27,076 of OX465106.1, read as the reverse complement.
AATGATCAAAATACAAATCTCAAATAATATTTTTTTAACCATCTCACAGATGCATGGGCATCTCCTTGGGCTTGGTATTGCCCAGGTCAAGCTGAATACTCAGACTCATGACAGACAAGGCTCTCCCTGAACTCACCATGGTAACTTTGTCAGCCATCTCACGGACTTGCATGGGCATCTCCTTGGGCTTGATATTGCCCAGGTCAAGCTGAATAAGACTCATGACAGACAAGGCTCTCCCTGAACTCACCATGGTAACTTTGTCAGCCATCTCACGGACTTGCATGGGCATCTCCTTGGGCTTGGTATTGCCCAGGCCAAGCTGACCACTGGCATTGCGGCCAAACGTGTAGAGCACCCCAGTGTCCGCCAGCACAGCGCTGTGGTGCGGCCCAAGGACCATGTCAATCACCCGCACTGAGGCCAATGTCTTGATCTTTGTAGGCACCTTTCGTCCCTCCACCTCAGTCTGGCAAAAAAATGGATTCACAAAGAAACATGGAAAATAACAGCATTGATCCAATGAGATTTCCCCCGTTGAATGCATTATCAGAACTGTGTGTTCAGTGCTTTCCCTGATTGCCTAAAAACCGGCAGCTTGGGCAGTATTCGCACAAGGAACTCATACTTTCTACTCAAGTGCGAAAACCTGCTGAGCATGAAACTTCTATCCAATGGAGTCTTAGGATCTGATACAGGGAGTGCACTCTTGACCCCTGACCTGTGACCTGCAACCTTACCTTGGTGAACATGTTCTTCATGGCCATGAGGAATCCCTGTCGGTTGTTCAGTGCCAGCTTGTTGTCCTCGTTGCTTCCACAGGCCAGCATGCACCCCATGTCCGTCAGAAACATGGTCCCATCCACACCACACCGGACGTGCCTTACAAAGACCTGGCCCACAGACAGCTCTTTAGGCTCGCAGCTGTAAATGAAGAGGAACACAGAGAGAGTATCAAAGCACAAACCAAGTGAGTGACTTGAATATTCTTCCTTACTTAGGCCTATCATCCCTACCTGCCTACTGGGACTTTGGCCGCCATCATGTTTCCCCCAACCATGCTGGTCAAATGCCATCCTCTCTAGTTCCCACCATGGGTAGCCCATCCTCTCTAGTTCCCTCAATGTGTAGCCCATCCTCTCTAGTTCCCTCCATGTGTAGCCCATCCTCTCTAGTTCCCTCCATGCGTAGCCCATCCTCTCTAGTTCCCTCCATGTGTAGCCCATCCTCTCTAGTTCTCTCCATGCGTAGCCCATCCTCTCTAGTTCCCTTCATGTGTAGCCCATCCTGACTAGTTCCCTTCATGTGTTGCCCATCCTATCTGTATCTATTTCTTAGGTCCTGTCACTACAAACTTCAAGTTCGAACCCTGTTAGCTGATTTCCTTCTGGACAAACAATACAGATATTGTTGTTTTCAAAACTGTTCAAGTATGTGCATACTGCTTGAAATTCAACCTCTGATGTAACCTTTTAGGATGTCAACTACACTTACTGGTCTTCTTCGTCACCATGGCCCAGGCGGCCATCTTTGCCCACTCCCCAAGCAAACACTTCCCCGTCAGCCCCCACAGCTACCACATGCTGAGGTCCACAGGCAATGGAAGTCACATCCACGCTGTAATGATGCAAAAAATAACTGAAATCAAAGACCACTTTCACAGATTCTATTCTTAAACAAACCAAGGACAGGAAACCGTTTGTGAAATGTTCATACGATATACTTAAAGGTGATATACAAGAATGTTGCAAGCTGCTTACTGACTTAAAATACCAAAATGCAAATTTAAAAATTTAGTGGGCCTGACATTTCGATCCTAGCAGGACCTTTCTCAAAGGCAGAATGACAAGGACAAAACAGATTCATGTACATGTACATACTTAAAAGGTAATAAAAAATGTGACCAACTGCTTACTGACAAAGAATAAAAATCTCGAAATTGACAGAGCCTGGTTTTGCAAAGATCGAGAATGTCAGGTTCTTGATCAAACAGGATCAAAATGTCAGGCCCTTGAAACATCAGGCCCTGAGAGCAAAGCCAATTGGACTGAAGTCAAATTACAAAATAAGTTTTGCAGTCATATCAAGTGCAATATCCCTTTTATGTAAAGTTGTAAAAGATAAATGCCTTAAAAAAGTTTAATTAATTGGACCTTTCCAAGGGTATAATCTGTTTTACCAAAACTCCAAAAGTATTCCTAGATATTTCTCTTGAAGACAGCCAGGGCATACTGGCCAGAATGTGGTGTATACAACACAGGGTCATTTTTTTTCCAAATCAAGTCTCTCCTAGAAAAAAAAAAAGATGCTTTCCCACAGTGGTACTGCTAACCTTTCTGTACTGATCTGAGGATGGTTTGTTTAATCTTGTAGAAGCTGTTTCAGTGTACAGTCAATTGACAGCTTGAGCATATTCATGACCATTCTAACCCAATCCTCCTGCATGATAAATGGCAGGTTACAGGCACCGGGTGTTAGGACAATGTAGACAGCCACATGTACCCACCAATATCGTCAACTCTTGTACTGCATGCTTCATGGGTAAAGCATCGGAATGAAGCTCAAATTGAAGTGAATTGATTGCCTTTGAAAGGCAAGCATCCCATCAACCCTTTCTACTGCACCTCAGGAACCCTCCAATGTTTCTCACCATATTCCATTCACTCCAAGTTCTGTTTGATCTTGGCATTAAGTAGTACTACATGTACATGTACATGTTTGCCATGTCCCCTCCTCCAGTCCAGCCACAGCTGGCCTTTCAGGAGTAGTTATTGCCTGTCAGTCCAAAATGTTGCTGAATTCTATGTGGCTACATGAACATGAGCTGTACTGTACATTGAATGGACTGTAGACCACACCCACCTGAGTAGAGCTTCAATGAGGCGAGGCCTGGAGGCACTACTCCAGTCCCCATGGCCCAGGCAGCCTTTGCTTCCATCTCCACAAGTCATCACAATGCCGTTGTCACTGCCAAACACACTGAAGCCATCCCCACAACTGGTCCTGTGCATCCCAAAATGAGAACAAAACTTAAAATTAGTTTTTGCTAAAAAAATGTGGAAAGTTTTCTGCAATACCATGGAAGGAGAAGTAGAATGGCTTTGAAAAGAGCCAATAATGTTTTGGGGAGTATGCATTGTCACTTGTTTCAATACATACATGTATACGAAATAGATGTACTTCTTTCAGTTCACCTGAAAGATTTTCCAACCAACACAAGTCAGGGAAAATATACAAGCATACAGGTCCTTTACAAGAGGAGTCATAGATTTGCTTTATTCAACTCACCTGAAGATGGATTTACCACGGAGGGCTTGAATCAGTTCAGGGCAGGAGCGGCACAGGAGATCTCCCTGTCCAAGCTGGCCCTTCTTGCCTTCACCCCAGGAGTAGACGTCACTCTCAGAGGTCACCACAATGATGTGGGTCTGACTGACGGCAACCTTTCAAAAACCAAACCACAGCACACAAATCAACATCAAGGCTGAGTTCAAGCCTGAGTCAGAAAGGTCCAGTCTAGTACAGGTCACAAGTAACTTTAATTTCAATATTCTAGTGGGGCAGGTTTGGGGCAAATCCAAGCCCCTTGTCATTCGGGCTGAGTTCAAGCCTGAGTCAGAAAGGTCCAGTCTAGTACAGGTCACAAGTAACTTTAATTTCAATACTTTTGTGGGGCAGGTTTGGGGAAAGTCCATGTCCCGAATCATCTAGGTGGAATCCCAATCTAAGTCAGAAATATATTCTCAAGTGAGTCATAAGTCATCTTCAAATTCAATATTGTATAGGGAAGGTTTGCCCTTCCCTCCCCCAGTCCAAGTCCTGAATCATCCAGGTTGAGTCTGATTCTGAGTCACAAAGGTGCAGTCACGTTTAAATTTAATATTTCATTGGAAACTGGTTTTCTAAAATCACATTTTATTTGTAATAGGTCTGCTCGCACAGTATATCACATAAAGAAGTCAAGTAAAATGTTGAGAGAAAGTCATTTGATCATCCCATGGACCTCAATACAAGTCTGTAAAAAGACACAATTATCACCTGTCGGATTTTCATTCTGGCAGGAAGGTCCACTGGAATCACATCAAGGTTAGACATGTCCAACTGGTACAAAACCGATCTGCAAACAAATAACAGTCCTTGTAAAACAACTAAAGAAGGCAGGGATCAATACTTCACTGGACTAATCAGAGTAGAGGCTGACTGGTAAATGAAACCACTGTAAAAGTATCCGAGATGAAAGTTTACTGGGCTCTTTCCACTAGGCTTAAAATGAGAAAAGTAACCATCGTCTCAATGAATTCCATCCAAAAGAGTCTAATGGAAATGTGGCCTACAGTAAGTACAGAAGTATCCCTGATTCCAACTGACCTGGCTTTGTGCTTCTTGCTGGCATTGGTCTCTGAGTTCTGTGGGTCATCATCAAGGTCAGTTGTGGATTCCTCATATTTGCTCATCATGAGGGGGATGCGGGCCAGGACGAGCTCGTTAGCTGAGGGTCGGTACTCAGGCTCCCGCTGCAGCAGGTCCTGGACCAGTGTCTTGAACTCGATGCTGTAGTTGCCCTTGACAGGTGTGAACTGACCCTGTTTGGAAGATCAAAACAAAAGATACAGACACAGTAACAGATAGACAAGGTAAAACATCAGGCAAAAAGAAACTGAACAAACTGTGCCGGCAAGATGTCAAACATGGCTTCAAATAAATTGCCAGTTCAACAGCAGACCATTAATGTATCGATACAATCTGCACAGGACTGTTTCCTGCATACCTTCATTATTTTGTTGACCAATGCTGGTAGATTGGTGCCTTCAAAGGTCTTCTGCAGACAAGCCATTTCATATAGGATACAGCCCAGTGCCCAAATATCTGACTTCTCATTGTACGGCTTCCCTTCACACTGAAAGAAAGAAAAATAAGGAGCAAATAAAGCAATTATCTTGAAGAACAATACAATTCCATCTTTATTGATAAAGGCCACGTCATTGTATGAAAAAAGGAACCGGAGAATAGGAAATTGAATGGGATTTCATTAAGAAATGTAAAAAGCAAATTTAAATGGACTGGGATTTGAACCACTGAATAGAGAAACCAATTCCAGATTTTACATTTTACATGTCTGTCGGGATATTGAAGATAATACTAGGGCTTGCACTCACTATTTCCGGCGAGATGTAGTATGGTGTGCCAAGCACTGTGCTGGCCCCTCTTTTTTTGGAGGACATGACCTTGGAGATGCCAAAGTCACCGATCTTGACGGTCCCCTCCTTAGTCAAGAACACATTGGCGGTTTTCATGTCTCTGCACAGTGGGAAAACAGAGTTGATACACATAACAAGTCAAGATAAGTTTGCAGTGACCCTGTGTAAAATTAATGTTAAAATATAGTGGGCCTGACGTTTCGATCCTAGCAGGACCTTTCTCTGCCTTTGAGAAAGGTCCTGCTAGGATCAAAACGTCAGGCCCACTATATTTTAAGATTTACATTTTGGTAATTTTAGTCAGTGAGCAGTTTGCAACATTTTTGTATATCACCTTAAAATTAATGTCTTTTATTCTATTATGTGTGGCTTTGAGAAGAACTGAAGCCCAAGTTAAGTGAAAATTAGTTTTTAGTGACACTCTGCAAAGTACATTTCTGTTTTGAGTATGTGTTCTGGGAACACCAAATCCATTGGTTCTTTTTTAGAACCACATACAATCGTACAAAAATAAATTAATTGTATTTGGGGTCACAACAAACTATAGCAGACCTGCAAACTTCAGTCATGTCAGTAGGGTCAAAGGCTAATTGTTATTTGTGTTTGTGTTTTGAAATTAGGTGAAATTCTGTCAGAAAATTTGGCAGAGAGCCGCCCCATTGTTTATATCCATCATCTGTGTGAAGCCTATTTGAACCTGCAATTTCCCTATCAAAATGAATGTAATCATAATTACAATTTCAACATTCGGTTGGACAATCCTGCTTTATTTAAACTAAGTTAATTTTAGGTTTCAGAGGTACAGGTTCTAGAATGAAGAGTTCTGGAGTTAGGTGTTTTTTAAGATTTATGTGTTGCAGAGTTGTGTTTACAGAGTTACGGGTTTCAGAGATGTGTTTGGAATGTTCCAATTACCTGTGCAAGATGTTATGGTCGTGGATGTGCTTGATACCAGCAACCATCTGCTGGAACATACTCAGGATCTCTCTCTCACCCAGCTCCCTCTTCCCCTGCAAGCCGTTTAAGTACTGCTGCATAGTCCTGCACAAAACAAGGAATATCAAGGGTTGGTTCAACAAAACCAAACACTGTTTCTGTGTATTCACAAGGGTGATAATTATTGGACATCACTTATAAACTAACTGACTGGTTAGTCTACATGTATAATGTATAAGTGCTTTCCATAAGTTGTTAATATTCACCAGTTAGACTAACACAGCTACATGTACCTTGACACATCACCACAGTAAGTGCAAGAAATGTAGTCCTTAATATTATTCAACAACTCACCCCCCATCTGCATACTCCATTTCAATCATCAACGTTCCATCTTCTTCAAAACTGTCGTAATAACTGATGATATTAGGATGGTCAAAAATGCTCAACACTCGAATCTGAGATGATAAAATACAAATTTACAGATTAAGAATTGGTGATGTTTTAACTATATCCGATAGGAATTACTTTCAAAATTCTTTTTGTTCCTGGGCATGACTTTGCTTTTCCTGGTGAATCGTGATTTGTCTATTCTGAAGATGTTCTAAAATTCTAGAGTGCCTGGCTTTTCAATCTTGGCAGGACCTTTCTCAAAAACAGAAAGATAAGGACAAAACCAGATAGAGAGGGTTAAGATAAATAACAGAATACAGTGAAAAGAGGAAAGTTGATGCTTAGACCATGGTAAGATGGCAGTGAAGGCAGTGAAGGGCCAGCAGTAGGGAAGGGACCAAAGAGGGGAAGATCATAGGGAGAAGTACAAAGGTCTATGAATTGAAATGGTAGGAGTCTGACAGTCAAAAGGCTTTAAATTTGCCAAGCAGTTTCTGCGATTTCCCTCACTCAGTCGATATCAAACATCAGTCGCTATTAGGAGACTCCAAATCAGGCCATCAGTGGATAGAGCCATACCTCATTTAGAGCCATTTGCCTCTCAGAAGCTGACAGGTCCAGCATGTTGATCTCTTTAAGAATGACCAGAGAGTCATCATCTTTTTTCCTGTACAGAACTGCTGCACCATATGCCCCTGTAAGCATGGTAAGAGGGAAAAATAAGTACACCTCATATAGTAGATTTCATTTAAATATTACTTCTTCTTGTGAAATTAGTCCAATTTTTTTTTGGAGAAGTTGTGCGTGGTAGAATCACAATGTGGAAAGCGTGTGGTGACATCAGATACATGTAAGTCTTCTCTTTCAAGGAGTATGATTCTTCAGCCTGGATACCAACCCTTTCCTACAGTACGGATGCGCTCAAATCCAGCCAATGTCTGCGGCTGTGGACTCCAGTTCTTCAGCTTGTCGGTCTTGAAGTACATATCTCCAACACATCTGCACATAATTCATATTATTATCATTATCATTTCATAAATGTAAACCATGATACCACACAGTGATTCATCAAGGCATTTCCACTTGAAGTACCATTCTAAACAAATGTAGTGGACCTGACCTATCAATTCTGGCAGGACCAACCTCAAGAACAGGACTACTGAGGACTTTGAGGTAGGTCCTGCTAGGATCGAAATCGCAGGTCCTATATATTTGTGAGATTTGGGTCACTTAAGTCAGCTAGCAGTTAGCAAGATTTTTGCATTACTTTATAAAGCCAACATGGAACTGATATAGGCACAAGTATAATGAGCAACATGACACCATTTTCTACTCACTGATATGTTGCTTTGGGTGTGGTTGGCTTCAGAACAATATCACTCCCAAGGATTTCCTTTGAAATTCCGACGGGCACCTGTTGGCAAGGAAGTAGAAAAAAAATTTCTTCCATGAATATTCTCCTCCATGACTGCAGCGTGATTGTAGCTGACTGTTGCTGACTGTAGCCTGATTGCAGCTGATGGTAGCCTGATTGCAGCTGATTGTAGCCTGATTGTAGCTGATGGCAGCCTGATTGTAGCTGATTGTAGCTGACTGTAGCTGATTGTAGCTGATTGTAGCTGACTGTAGCTGATTATAGCCTGATTGTAGCCTGACTGCAGCTGATTGTAGCTGATTGCAGCCTGATTGTAGCCTGATTGTAGCCTGATTGTAGCCTGGTTGTAGCCTGATTGTAGCTGATTGTTGCCTGATTGCAGCTGATTGTAGCCTGATTGCAGCTGATTGTAGCCTGATTGCAGCTGATTGTAGCCTGATTGCAGCTGATGGCAGCCTGACTGTAGCTGATTGTAGCTGATTGTAGCTGACTGTAGCTGACTGTAGCTGATTGTAGCTGACTGTAGCTGATTGTAGCCTGATTGTAGCCTGATTGCAGCTGATTGTAGCTGATTGCAGCCTGATTGTAGCCTGATTGTAGCCCGATTGTAGCAGGATTGTAGCCTGATTGTAGCTGATTGTAGCCTGATTGTAGCTGATTGTAGCCTGATTGTAGCTGACTGTAGCTGACTGTAGCTGACTGTAGCTGACTGTAGCTGATGGCAGCCTGTCATACAAATTTCTGTCATACAGAAATTTGGCTGGCAAGTGGTAATCTTCGGTAAATATTATAGAGCTGCTTCAGCACCAACATTTGTTGAAGCACAAGAAGTCACGATTCCTAGAATCAGATTGCCAACCAAACTTACTGTAGGTTCACTTTTGTTTCAGGCTAAGTAAAGAACGGAAAAATACATGGATGTACATGTGTACACGACATGTACATGTGTACATGTAAAGTCAAGTCCAAAGCTAACATCGCATCATAATATGACTTGCAGTCAATCTCATCGCAATGTGGCTTGTAATTCTGTGTATGCAAGGAAGACTTTTCATTTCTTATTTTCATACTCATGCAGCTCTATGAATTGGTCCCTGAGCATTGAGAATGGCAAACAGGCAAACTGATACTGAATTCAATGGATGGTCTGCTTATAAACTATAAGAGAAACCTTTGAGAAAGGCCCTGCTAGGATCGAAACGTCAGGCCCACTATATTTTGAGATTTGCATTTTGGTAGTTTTAGTCAGTAAGCAGTTTGCAACATTCTTGTATATCACTTTAAACTATATGTATGTATGTACATGTATGTAGGCCTACATATAACTCTAATGGCTTTGTCCATAAAAAAACAGCAAACTGTTCAATTCATGAGCATTTAAATGAATACACGTAGGTGAATCTATCCATGGATGCAACATGAAAAATGCATATCAGTAACATTTTTCAACATTAACTTTTCCTAGTAATTAAAGTCATCAGCAAACTATACACTTTTAGGATTTTAAACTCTGCAGACAAGTTAATGACATAATATATTAAAAACATTTTCCCCCGAAAAAAGGAAATGGTCAGAACAAGTGTTTTTTTCTTGGGTTCGCACTTTCCTGAAAAATCTGACAAATTGTTATTCAAATTAAGAGGACAGGTCCCACTCAACCATTCAACCTGTAATTTGAACTGCAAGTATCATGCTTTGCCTGCTGCAAAAATACAGGCAGGCATGGCAGGTTGGTTGGTCATTTCCGTTACTCCTGCTTTCTAGTGCAAATGATTGTACTAGAATATGTACATGGTGCATAATTGTATGTATAATTTTATATACATGTATATGTATAATTTTATAAGTTCAGCAAGCAATCAGTCAAAGCACTGAGAATACAGCACTGCTAATTATAGGTCAAGTGGGCAAGCAGTAACTGATTTACATTCATTTGAATGCATACAATTGATTAGCACTGAATTGTTTGTACACACCTCTATCAATTTCTCTAGAGCAGGTCCTAAGTATCCGATGTCTGGTGGGCGCAGGGCACTGCAGGCAAGCAGGTCAAGCCGCACCTTCCTCTTGCAGAAGGTGGCCAGTAGAGACTTGAAGAAGACTACTACTGCATTCTGCTCATTGATGTTACTCAGTGTGAGAGTCTGCACATAGATTCAGAAAAGAGCCAATTGAAGGATACACGCATAAGCCTACTGAAAGAGCTACATGTACGTGTATGGGTGAATGAACGATACAAGCATACCTTAATTTTGTGGTTTTGTGGTAAAGAAAGAATATTTAGTTCTCCTTCACTTTTTGGTTGACAAAGAATTAAAAAGCTGCATTAACTTGTTGTAGCCAGGTAACTTACATCAAATTTCCATTTGCATCTGAATGAAAACAGGGGATGTGATTGCTGGAGATATATGTCAGTTGATGGTTAAATGCCTCTGACTGGTGCCCCCACCCTGGCAAAGGTAGTTGACTATTTTGGAAGGCCGCCATCTAAGGGCTGGATAGCTCCAGTGGTAAGAGCAGTACTGGTACATGAAACCAGATGTCTTGGATTCAAATTGTCTTTACAAAATAATAACAGGCATAGGCCTACTACATGTACATGTAAGTATGGATGGAGTCAAATCCTATGCCTTTATTTTTTTTTTTTCAAGCATTCGAACATGGAGATACATTGTAGGTCAAGGCCATTTACCATCTTAGATGAACAATTAAAAACAACTACAAGATTATGAGTTAACACAAAACTTTCTAGAAACAAAATATGTTGTTGTTTTACAATGGCAGTGGTGACGTATAGGCCTATGAATTCAATTAAGTCAAATAAAGTAAGTAACTGGAGTATTTGTTTTACAGGAACATTCCTTGAGCTTTATGCTAGATCTAAGTTTGACTGTAGGAATACTAAAGATTAAGTGATCCAATAATGGAACTTTCAAATCCTTCCTCACCTCTTTGTCCTCGCCATTTGTACAGAGCAGAATGCTGCCAGGCTTGGTGTGCAGCACACAGGCAATGCTCTCCACCAGGCTACCATTCAGGGCCTGAGCTACTTGGTTCAGGATGGCCTCCAGTGAGCCACTCTCGTACTTGTACTGCACCAGCTTGATGCCAGGCAGGAGAGAGCCAGCAACCACACCGTGGTTCTTGATCTTGTTGGAGAGCAGCAGCAGTCTTGTTGTTGCTGCTGTTACTGGGTCCCCATATCCTCTTGTTCTACTGGACAGATCTGTCTCAGACAGAGTCTTCTTGGGAAGCTCGCTGGGGACTGCCAGTGTCTCGCATGCCTTTGACACATCCGGAACACTTTTTGTGGACATCTTATGCTTCTAGACCTGTTGTTATGGGTGTTAGGTGTTTGGGGACAAATTTCAAAATGTAATTTTAAATTGAAAAGCAACATTTATTTGCAGTGCTACAAATAATTTGTAAACTCCTGGATTATATTGGCAACTGAATATTAAAACTTTCACTTAGCCTAAGACTATTTAGTCTGTTAATTTCTAGTAATGTTAATTACATGTAGTTCAGTATAATCAGATTCAAAGAGCACTGTCTATTTCAAAAAAATAATGCATTCAGAATTAGTCTCAACTCAATCAATGGGCAACACTCCAACAGTCATGTTATTTTCTATCTCCATGATTAAACATATATGTAAATCATGCTGGGGAAAGAATAATGAACTGACAATTTCCTCAAAATGAAGGTGACATTACTCTAGACTAGTCTTGAAGTTGAAGACCACTCAACACAACAGCTGGAGTCTGTTCAGTGTTCTAATAAGTAAAGTACTTAGTCTAATAAGTAATAGTAATAATGGGCTAGTCCGAGTAACTTGGACCCGACAAGTCTCCCTTTTGATATACAAAAATGTTGCAAACTGCTTACTGACTAAAATTACCAAAATGTAAATCTAAAATTTAGTGGGCCTGACGTTTCGATCCTAGCAGGACCTTTCTCAAAGGCAGAGTGACAAGGACAAAACAGATACACGTACACGAAGGAAGGGGGGAGAGAGTGAATAGGACATGGATGAGAAACAAAGGACAAAGAGTGAAGCTGGTAGATCAAAGGGAAGGGCAAGGAGTAGGGTAGAGATTAGTGAGAGGAGGGTTGAAAGATCAAAGAGAAGGGCAAGGAGTGGGGTAGGGATTAGTGACAAGAGGGGGGAAGATCAAAGAGAGAAGTGTGAAGGACTGAACACAAAAGAAGGAAGATGAGAGGAGTTGGAAACTTGAGAACTGACTGCTTGCACATACGTTTCAAGGGCTTGAACACGGTTCTTGGGGGGAACCCACCTGTGCTTTTTACACGGAAAGGTTCTTCTTTACGGGAGCCAGAATCGAAGAAGAACTCAGTCAGACGAAGTCTGCGGTAATACTCAGTGAGATCTTGACTTAGCATTACTTGGTCAACTTTGGGGGGAGTCTCCCTTTTGTTATCGAAATTTGAAATTTGAAAGGGAACAAGTACTACTACTAGTACTAGTATACCCAATCCTACATACCAGTTACCACCAAAATATTTTGACTACCCGACCAAAATCCCCGGATTTACCACCGAAAGCACCCGTATCACTGTCCTACCCGGCCACTTTGGATTCAGTGAGAATCATAGATATCAATATGAAATCAAAGATGGCTGCCTTTTGGCTGGTCGGATGGGAGATAATCTTCTCGGTGAATAAAGGGAAAATGTCTCCTTTTTCCCCAAACGTGAGTAATAGAAATGACCAGTATTGAAATCTGTGATTCTAACTGAGTCCAAAATGGGCTCATGGGGTGGTTTCATGGGTGTTTTGTGGGGTAAATCCGAGGATTTCTGTCAGGTGTAGCTTTCAAAGATTATTTTCAAGCATTGCCGTACCCGCTGTACTTGACCATACAGTCACCCGATCCTCCAAATTTAAATTTTTAATAAGAGTTGACCTGCTCCCCTACTACTACTACTAGTTGTAGTATTAGTAGTAGTAGTAGTGGAGCAAGTCAACTCGTACTAGTACTATTTAGTATTAGTATTAGTTAAGACGTAATGTACGACTACTAGTACTACTACTGGAGTAGTGGTAGTAGAAAGTTACTACTACTAATTAATACTAGCATGCCCCCTACCTCCATACTACTACTTACTACTAATATTGTAGTAAGTAGTACTACTAGTACTACTAGTACTACTACTAGTAGTAGTACAGTACTACTACTAGTACTACTATAAAGTACAAGTACTAGTACTAGTAGTAGTACAGTACTACTACTAGTACTACTATAAAGTACAAGTACTAGTACTAGTAGTAGTACTAGTAGTGGTACTAGTGAGTATAGTCCGAGTTACTTGGACCCGACAAGTCACCCTTTTGTAATCGAATTTTGAAATTTTGAGATTCGGTTGACTGAGGGTCCAAGGATAATGGCTATGCTCATTGCTCAGTATGCTGCATCCCCCAAAACACCCGTGAAACTGGTCTGCGGAAGTGTGTGCGCGGACGTTGCTTTGCACTGCTGTTCAGAAAACAGTCGTAGGGCTCAATGCTTGCAAACGCGCGCACACTTCCGCAGACCACTCCGCACCCGGACCTGGTGAAGTCATCCAGTTTTCAAATCCAAGATGGCCACCTCAACTCGGCTTGTCGACCCGTTCTCTTTCAACTGAGGGGAATTTTCTCCCTTTTCCCAAACGTGAGTAAAACAAAATGACCAGTATTGGAATCTGTAATTCTCAGTGAATCCTCAATGGGTGCGTGGGACGGTTTCACAGGTGTTTTGGAGGGTAAATCTGGGGATTTCGGTCGAGGGTATTATTTTTTCAAAGATGACATTAAGTGATTTTACACGATGCAGCATACTGAGCATAGCCATGATCCTTGGACCCTACAGTCACCCGAATCTCAAAATTTCAAAATTTGATAAAAAAAGGGTGACTTGTCGGGTCCAAGTTACTCGGACTATAGTATTAGTAGTAGTAGTACTACTACTAGTACTACTACTAGTACTACTTTACTAGTACTAGTACTACTACTAGTACTACTTTACTAGTAGCAGTACTAGTATCGTGGGAACCCCCGTTTTCGACGCTACACGTTTTCGACGCTTAGCCTTCTAACTCACATCGCACTATGAAAACAACTCCGTATAACGATCTCAGACTTCGTATCTTACAGTTGGTTTCCTGCTCTTGTCCGTCACCGAAAATGTGGAAATTTAAGGCTTTTCCAGTAGGCCAAACTCGTGTTAATCAAAAAGTTGCTCTTTTGGGGTCTATTTTTCTAGGTACAAAATTGGCAGTTGCTTCGAAGCTCCAGTTTTCTTTATTGTTGGTCCTAAAAAAAATCTGAGTGTACCTTAACATACCCCAACATCCGTAGAAAAAAAATATATCACGCAACTTGAGGCAGTGAGATACGAAGTCTGAGATCGTTATACGGAGTTGTTTTCATATGGCGATGTGAGTTAGAATAGAAGGCTAAGCGTCGAAAACGTGTAGCGTCGAAAACGGGGGTTCCCACGATACTAGAGTACTAGTACTAGTACTAGTGGTATTCAGTAAGTACTACAGTACTTTGTACTTGGTACTGGTGGTAGTATTGTAAATGTAACTTATTGTAAGGTAGGACTACCTGCTGAGTGCCGACCTAGCCTACTTTTGATTTGACACATTGATTGAGTATTGACATTCCAATTCCAAATTTCAAGAACCACAGCCACTGAGTGACTGATCTGGCACTGGTCATTGCTTACCATTATTTCCATAATTACAAAAAATGACAACATGATGATGGTTCAGCTTTTCCACCGTACTGGTAAAAAGTCGGGGGTAGAAATCCTGCTTGAGTCATTATCATTACGAACAATCATGGTGAACTGTAATTATTCATTTTACTCAAGAAGATGTAACTCAATACTGCCCACAATAATTGGGAGTACTAGCGACCGTACTCCGTAGATACGTGTAAACAATGGCAAGTAATATAGACAGGACAGGGTACCAGTCTAATGAGTACGCCACCTAGCGGCAAAATGATGCAAACTTGATTATTGGTAAGGTGGGCCTGAAGGGACATAGATTAATTTTGCGCGCATACGATGCAACGGTCTCAGCTGTCCGGCTGATCAAACCAGGACGGTAATGTAGTACCTGTACGTATAATATTATTACGTCATGCGAGGGGCGTGCGCAAAGCGAAACGAAGTAATAACCCATTAATGCGTATAATGGGCTATTTCAGCACCCCCCCCCAAAAAAAAAATGATCTCAGAAACTGAAGGTCCGATGAGCTTAGAAATTCGCTTGCAAATTTAGGAAACGAAATCACTAATAAACAATAATTACATGTATAATGAATAATATTATTGTATGTATTTTAGAGAAACCAATCAAATTTTCAACGTAAAATTGTAGGGCCTATAATTATAAACATGAGGAAAGTGTGTCGATTTAAGACAGTCTGGGGATTATCTGACTACCCATTCAACGTTCCTACAAAAATTATTTTGTTGCTGGTATCAAGACGAAAATTCTGTGAGTTTCATTTCTGAACTCCATCTTGTTTTTGAGAAAAAGATAAACAATTCACGATTTCACATGCTTTACCATAGAGTTGTGTGAAAAAAATAAGGCCAGTTTGTCATGTACACACATGATACTTTGCGAACGTCGAAAAGGTTTATTACGCTTGTTCAATCCTTTGAATTTTAACTATAGTTATTATTCAACATTTTTCACAAAGTCAAACATGAATGTATACCCCAAAATATTACAAACATACTTGTATTTTTAAAATAAATTTATATTTAAACAAATAAAGAAGTGATTTATTATACAAAAATGTTGCAAACTGCATACTTACTGACTAAAATTACCAAAAATTAATGCAAATCATAATATTTAGTGGGCCTGACGTTGCGATCCTATAGCAGGACCTTTCTCAAAAGCAGAGTGACAAGAACAAAACAGATACATGTACACGAAGGAAGGGGGAAGAGAGTGAATAAGACACGGATGAGAAACCAAGGACAAAGAGTAAAGCTGGTAGGGAGAAATCAATGGGAAGGGCAAGGAGTAGGGTAGGGATTAGTGATAAGAGGGGGAAAAAGATCAGGGACCTTTCTCAAAAGCAGAGTGACAAGAACAAAACAGGGGGAAAAAGATCAGGGTCAGGGTTAGGGTTAGGGTTAGGGTTAGGGTTAGGGTTAGGGTTAGGGTTAGGGTTAGGGTTAGGGTTAGGGTTAGGGTTAGGGTTAGGGTTAGGGTTAGGGTTAGGGTTAGGGTTAGGGTTAGGGTTAGGGTTAGGGTTAGGGTTAGGGTTAGGGTTAGGGTTAGGGTTAGGGTTAGGGTTAGGGTTAGGGTTAGGGTTAGGGTTAGGGTTAGGGTTAGGGTTAGGGTTAGGGTTAGGGTTAGGGTTAGGGTTAGGGTTAGGGTTAGGGTTAGGGTTAGGGTTAGGGTTAGGGTTAGGGTTAGGGTTAGGGTTAGGGTTAGGGTTAGGGTTAGGGTTAGGGTTAGGGTTAGGGTTAGGGTTAGGGTTAGGGTTAGGGTTAGGGTTAGGGTTAGGGTTAGGGTTAGGGTTAGGGTTAGGGTTAGGGTTAGGGTTAGGGTTAGGGTTAGGGTTAGGGTTAGGGTTAGGGTTAGGGTTAGGGTTAGGGTTAGGGTTAGGGTTAGGGTTAGGGTTAGGGTTAGGGTTAGGGTTAGGGTTAGGGTTAGGGTTAGGGTTAGGGTTAGGGTTAGGGTTAGGGTTAGGGTTAGGGTTAGGGTTAGGGTTAGGGTTAGGGTTAGGGTTAGGGTTAGGGTTAGGGTTAGGGTTAGGGTTAGGGTTAGGGTTAGGGTTAGGGTTAGGGTTAGGGTTAGGGTTAGGGTTAGGGTTAGGGTTAGGGTTAGGGTTAGGGTTAGGGTTAGGGTTAGGGTTAGGGTTAGGGTTAGGGTTAGGGTTAGGGTTAGGGTTAGGGTTAGGGTTAGGGTTAGGGTTAGGGTTAGGGTTAGGGTTAGGGTTAGGGTTAGGGTTAGGGTTAGGGTTAGGGTTAGGGTTAGGGTTAGGGTTAGGGTTAGGGTTAGGGTTAGGGTTAGGGTTAGGGTTAGGGTTAGGGTTAGGGTTAGGGTTAGGGTTAGGGTTAGGGTTAGGGTTAGGGTTAGGGTTAGGGTTAGGGTTAGGGTTAGGGTTAGGGTTAGGGTTAGGGTTAGGGTTAGGGTTAGGGTTAGGGTTAGGGTTAGGGTTAGGGTTAGGGTTAGGGTTAGGGTTAGGGTTAGGGTTAGGGTTAGGGTTAGGGTTAGGGTTAGGGTTAGGGTTAGGGTTAGGGTTAGGGTTAGGGTTAGGGTTAGGGTTAGGGTTAGGGTTAGGGTTAGGGTTAGGGTTAGGGTTAGGGTTAGGGTTAGGGTTAGGGTTAGGGTTAGGGTTAGGGTTAGGGTTAGGGTTAGGGTTAGGGTTAGGGTTAGGGTTAGGGTTAGGGTTAGGGTTAGGGTTAGGGTTAGGGTTAGGGTTAGGGTTAGGGTTAGGGTTAGGGTTAGGGTTAGGGTTAGGGTTAGGGTTAGGGTTAGGGTTAGGGTTAGGGTTAGGGTTAGGGTTAGGGTTAGGGTTAGGGTTAGGGTTAGGGTTAGGGTTAGGGTTAGGGTTAGGGTTAGGGTTAGGGTTAGGGTTAGGGTTAGGGTTAGGGTTAGGGTTAGGGTTAGGGTTAGGGTTAGGGTTAGGGTTAGGGTTAGGGTTAGGGTTAGGGTTAGGGTTAGGGTTAGGGTTAGGGTTAGGGTTAGGGTTAGGGTTAGGGTTAGGGTTAGGGTTAGGGTTAGGGTTAGGGTTAGGGTTAGGGTTAGGGTTAGGGTTAGGGTTAGGGTTAGGGTTAGGGTTAGGGTTAGGGTTAGGGTTAGGGTTAGGGTTAGGGTTAGGGTTAGGGTTAGGGTTAGGGTTAGGGTTAGGGTTAGGGTTAGGGTTAGGGTTAGGGTTAGGGTTAGGGTTAGGGTTAGGGTTAGGGTTAGGGTTAGGGTTAGGGTTAGGGTTAGGGTTAGGGTTAGGGTTAGGGTTAGGGTTAGGGTTAGGGTTAGGGTTAGGGTTAGGGTTAGGGTTAGGGTTAGGGTTAGGGTTAGGGTTAGGGTTAGGGTTAGGGTTAGGGTTAGGGTTAGGGTTAGGGTTAGGGTTAGGGTTAGGGTTAGGGTTAGGGTTAGGGTTAGGGTTAGGGTTAGGGTTAGGGTTAGGGTTAGGGTTAGGGTTAGGGTTAGGGTTAGGGTTAGGGTTAGGGTTAGGGTTAGGGTTAGGGTTAGGGTTAGGGTTAGGGTTAGGGTTAGGGTTAGGGTTAGGGTTAGGGTTAGGGTTAGGGTTAGGGTTAGGGTTAGGGTTAGGGTTAGGGTTAGGGTTAGGGTTAGGGTTAGGGTTAGGGTTAGGGTTAGGGTTAGGGTTAGGGTTAGGGTTAGGGTTAGGGTTAGGGTTAGGGTTAGGGTTAGGGTTAGGGTTAGGGTTAGGGTTAGGGTTAGGGTTAGGGTTAGGGTTAGGGTTAGGGTTAGGGTTAGGGTTAGGGTTAGGGTTAGGGTTAGGGTTAGGGTTAGGGTTAGGGTTAGGGTTAGGGTTAGGGTTAGGGTTAGGGTTAGGGTTAGGGTTAGGGTTAGGGTTAGGGTTAGGGTTAGGGTTAGGGTTAGGGTTAGGGTTAGGGTTAGGGTTAGGGTTAGGGTTAGGGTTAGGGTTAGGGTTAGGGTTAGGGTTAGGGTTAGGGTTAGGGTTAGGGTTAGGGTTAGGGTTAGGGTTAGGGTTAGGGTTAGGGTTAGGGTTAGGGTTAGGGTTAGGGTTAGGGTTAGGGTTAGGGTTAGGGTTAGGGTTAGGGTTAGGGTTAGGGTTAGGGTTAGGGTTAGGGTTAGGGTTAGGGTTAGGGTTAGGGTTAGGGTTAGGGTTAGGGTTAGGGTTAGGGTTAGGGTTAGGGTTAGGGTTAGGGTTAGGGTTAGGGTTAGGGTTAGGGTTAGGGTTAGGGTTAGGGTTAGGGTTAGGGTTAGGGTTAGGGTTAGGGTTAGGGTTAGGGTTAGGGTTAGGGTTAGGGTTAGGGTTAGGGTTAGGGTTAGGGTTAGGGTTAGGGTTAGGGTTAGGGTTAGGGTTAGGGTTAGGGTTAGGGTTAGGGTTAGGGTTAGGGTTAGGGTTAGGGTTAGGGTTAGGGTTAGGGTTAGGGTTAGGGTTAGGGTTAGGGTTAGGGTTAGGGTTAGGGTTAGGGTTAGGGTTAGGGTTAGGGTTAGGGTTAGGGTTAGGGTTAGGGTTAGGGTTAGGGTTAGGGTTAGGGTTAGGGTTAGGGTTAGGGTTAGGGTTAGGGTTAGGGTTAGGGTTAGGGTTAGGGTTAGGGTTAGGGTTAGGGTTAGGGTTAGGGTTAGGGTTAGGGTTAGGGTTAGGGTTAGGGTTAGGGTTAGGGTTAGGGTTAGGGTTAGGGTTAGGGTTAGGGTTAGGGTTAGGGTTAGGGTTAGGGTTAGGGTTAGGGTTAGGGTTAGGGTTAGGGTTAGGGTTAGGGTTAGGGTTAGGGTTAGGGTTAGGGTTAGGGTTAGGGTTAGGGTTAGGGTTAGGGTTAGGGTTAGGGTTAGGGTTAGGGTTAGGGTTAGGGTTAGGGTTAGGGTTAGGGTTAGGGTTAGGGTTAGGGTTAGGGTTAGGGTTAGGGTTAGGGTTAGGGTTAGGGTTAGGGTTAGGGTTAGGGTTAGGGTTAGGGTTAGGGTTAGGGTTAGGGTTAGGGTTAGGGTTAGGGTTAGGGTTAGGGTTAGGGTTAGGGTTAGGGTTAGGGTTAGGGTTAGGGTTAGGGTTAGGGTTAGGGTTAGGGTTAGGGTTAGGGTTAGGGTTAGGGTTAGGGTTAGGGTTAGGGTTAGGGTTAGGGTTAGGGTTAGGGTTAGGGTTAGGGTTAGGGTTAGGGTTAGGGTTAGGGTTAGGGTTAGGGTTAGGGTTAGGGTTAGGGTTAGGGTTAGGGTTAGGGTTAGGGTTAGGGTTAGGGTTAGGGTTAGGGTTAGGGTTAGGGTTAGGGTTAGGGTTAGGGTTAGGGTTAGGGTTAGGGTTAGGGTTAGGGTTAGGGTTAGGGTTAGGGTTAGGGTTAGGGTTAGGGTTAGGGTTAGGGTTAGGGTTAGGGTTAGGGTTAGGGTTAGGGTTAGGGTTAGGGTTAGGGTTAGGGTTAGGGTTAGGGTTAGGGTTAGGGTTAGGGTTAGGGTTAGGGTTAGGGTTAGGGTTAGGGTTAGGGTTAGGGTTAGGGTTAGGGTTAGGGTTAGGGTTAGGGTTAGGGTTAGGGTTAGGGTTAGGGTTAGGGTTAGGGTTAGGGTTAGGGTTAGGGTTAGGGTTAGGGTTAGGGTTAGGGTTAGGGTTAGGGTTAGGGTTAGGGTTAGGGTTAGGGTTAGGGTTAGGGTTAGGGTTAGGGTTAGGGTTAGGGTTAGGGTTAGGGTTAGGGTTAGGGTTAGGGTTAGGGTTAGGGTTAGGGTTAGGGTTAGGGTTAGGGTTAGGGTTAGGGTTAGGGTTAGGGTTAGGGTTAGGGTTAGGGTTAGGGTTAGGGTTAGGGTTAGGGTTAGGGTTAGGGTTAGGGTTAGGGTTAGGGTTAGGGTTAGGGTTAGGGTTAGGGTTAGGGTTAGGGTTAGGGTTAGGGTTAGGGTTAGGGTTAGGGTTAGGGTTAGGGTTAGGGTTAGGGTTAGGGTTAGGGTTAGGGTTAGGGTTAGGGTTAGGGTTAGGGTTAGGGTTAGGGTTAGGGTTAGGGTTAGGGTTAGGGTTAGGGTTAGGGTTAGGGTTAGGGTTAGGGTTAGGGTTAGGGTTAGGGTTAGGGTTAGGGTTAGGGTTAGGGTTAGGGTTAGGGTTAGGGTTAGGGTTAGGGTTAGGGTTAGGGTTAGGGTTAGGGTTAGGGTTAGGGTTAGGGTTAGGGTTAGGGTTAGGGTTAGGGTTAGGGTTAGGGTTAGGGTTAGGGTTAGGGTTAGGGTTAGGGTTAGGGTTAGGGTTAGGGTTAGGGTTAGGGTTAGGGTTAGGGTTAGGGTTAGGGTTAGGGTTAGGGTTAGGGTTAGGGTTAGGGTTAGGGTTAGGGTTAGGGTTAGGGTTAGGGTTAGGGTTAGGGTTAGGGTTAGGGTTAGGGTTAGGGTTAGGGTTAGGGTTAGGGTTAGGGTTAGGGTTAGGGTTAGGGTTAGGGTTAGGGTTAGGGTTAGGGTTAGGGTTAGGGTTAGGGTTAGGGTTAGGGTTAGGGTTAGGGTTAGGGTTAGGGTTAGGGTTAGGGTTAGGGTTAGGGTTAGGGTTAGGGTTAGGGTTAGGGTTAGGGTTAGGGTTAGGGTTAGGGTTAGGGTTAGGGTTAGGGTTAGGGTTAGGGTTAGGGTTAGGGTTAGGGTTAGGGTTAGGGTTAGGGTTAGGGTTAGGGTTAGGGTTAGGGTTAGGGTTAGGGTTAGGGTTAGGGTTAGGGTTAGGGTTAGGGTTAGGGTTAGGGTTAGGGTTAGGGTTAGGGTTAGGGTTAGGGTTAGGGTTAGGGTTAGGGTTAGGGTTAGGGTTAGGGTTAGGGTTAGGGTTAGGGTTAGGGTTAGGGTTAGGGTTAGGGTTAGGGTTAGGGTTAGGGTTAGGGTTAGGGTTAGGGTTAGGGTTAGGGTTAGGGTTAGGGTTAGGGTTAGGGTTAGGGTTAGGGTTAGGGTTAGGGTTAGGGTTAGGGTTAGGGTTAGGGTTAGGGTTAGGGTTAGGGTTAGGGTTAGGGTTAGGGTTAGGGTTAGGGTTAGGGTTAGGGTTAGGGTTAGGGTTAGGGTTAGGGTTAGGGTTAGGGTTAGGGTTAGGGTTAGGGTTAGGGTTAGGGTTAGGGTTAGGGTTAGGGTTAGGGTTAGGGTTAGGGTTAGGGTTAGGGTTAGGGTTAGGGTTAGGGTTAGGGTTAGGGTTAGGGTTAGGGTTAGGGTTAGGGTTAGGGTTAGGGTTAGGGTTAGGGTTAGGGTTAGGGTTAGGGTTAGGGTTAGGGTTAGGGTTAGGGTTAGGGTTAGGGTTAGGGTTAGGGTTAGGGTTAGGGTTAGGGTTAGGGTTAGGGTTAGGGTTAGGGTTAGGGTTAGGGTTAGGGTTAGGGTTAGGGTTAGGGTTAGGGTTAGGGTTAGGGTTAGGGTTAGGGTTAGGGTTAGGGTTAGGGTTAGGGTTAGGGTTAGGGTTAGGGTTAGGGTTAGGGTTAGGGTTAGGGTTAGGGTTAGGGTTAGGGTTAGGGTTAGGGTTAGGGTTAGGGTTAGGGTTAGGGTTAGGGTTAGGGTTAGGGTTAGGG